>VKOC01049611.1:0-101656 GCA_009364415.1 Spea multiplicata
CCTGCCTTGTATCCCCCCCCCCTGCTCAGTTACCTTATCCAGCCATTTTCTTACCTCCACTGATTTCTTGGCAGATGCAGAGACAGGAGCTGGGGAGGAATGGGTTAGTATTCCTTACTAAGGAGGTCAATCGGTGGGACTGCTTTGCATTTTAACCAAAAAGAGACTCAAGCTATTTAAAGCCTTCTCTGGACACCATGAATGAAGCCCCTGTGGCAGGAGGGGGTTCTCAACCATAACTTTTGGTCAGAACCTGCAAATATATTCACAGCATTAAAAATATAAAAAAAAGGGGAGCACAAAATGATAATGTTTCTAACATATGGAGGTCATGTTTTCTGCACCAGTTTATAGAATATTAATTTGGTTGTTTTTTTCTCAATAAAGTTATGTGGGTTTCTAGTGATTTCTTTCCATTACTAAATATTCAATAACACATTTTAATTAAATTAAACAACATACCTTTAGCCAAACACATAGTCCAAATGATTTATGAAGTACATTCAAGGTCTTGTTTGCAATGGGAAAAGCAATCCTTATAATGTCTTAAATATGCAAAATGGTTATACATGTAAGTAACAAACAGGGAATTCTACAAATCACTGTCATGCTGATGTCGCAAGGTGCAGATTAGAGAATCACCAACATAGGCAAGCAAACAGAAACAAAATCAATTCTTTTCAATACCTAATTGAAATATTATTTCAGAAATATGCAAGACGCAAACAGAAACAGTGTGATCTGGATGTCCATACAAATGGCCCAAATGAGGAATCCATTCATTACAACACTGAAAACACCTTTCAGGGGTAACACTCCGGTGTTAAAACATATTTATTTAATGTACAAAAAAGTAAATAATGTATCTTTCTGTATGGGTAATATGGATTATAAAAAAAAAATATATTAATCCAAAAAAGCTTGTATAGCAACCAAGACATTTTGTCTACAAAATGTAGGCAGTAGTAAAAGGATAGTGGCGTAACGCATAAATTGTCTCAGGTTTATTATGTAGGGTTATAAAAAAAGCAAATAAAAGCAAGGTGCTGGTTTTTCATAAAAAAACCTGTGTTGCTGACGAATTTTGTAGCAGTCTGTACTAGTATGGAAGAATTGTATTCTTATTTTCAAAAAGGAAAGATGACACGCATTGCGTAACAACTTTCCCCTGAAAGCTAATGCCACCGACACAAATGTTTTTGGGAACACTGCCCTCAATGTACCATCAGGACAATGGGTAAAATGTATCGTGGCAACAAATTTATGTGTTTAAATCGTTTAGGCTAAACAATGCGGTATAAATGCCGGCGGCAATAGAGACATGGAGAAAGTAATTAGACATAAGAGGTGGACCTTTGAGGAAAGGGGAACGTACCAGAAATATTTGTTTAAAGCAGGGCCAGATTGAGGATGACAAGTTCATTTTAAGAGTTCATGCAGGAAAGCGATATATATATATATATATATATGTATATATATATATATATATATTGTATGCCTTGCTTGCAGCCATATCAACCTCCTGTTCTCAGGATCAGCATGATTCTGCACAGTTAAACTAGTACTCCCCTATTGTTGAATTGCTGATTATTGTTGATTAGTTCCGTCAGCCTTTGTAAGGATGGGTTGAAGAGAAGAAATTTCATGACATGGAATTGATTAAATAAGGCTAATAAGATCACCAATTATGTCACGAATCTAAAATATAAGGTAAAGGTAATTGCCTTAAAAACAAAACTATTTGTCCTGTGAAAATGACATTAAGCAGAGCGGAACTTTGGTATTGTGGAGCACCGACTTTTGCGTATGAAAATAATGTCTTCCAAACAAACCTTTGATGGGACATCTTCCAGCGTACCTATACAATGAAGGGGCATATTCAAAAGAAACAATGAGAGTACTAATTAAATTCCCTGTTTTTAGCAGAAGCAAAGATTTTTTTATCCGTATGAAAAACATCAATATACTTCTGTAGGTGTATATATAGAAATGTATATAGAGGGGGAAGGCAATATAGTTGTGGTTTCATCTCACTGACTTCGCTTTACATTATAAAGGTCAATCCCCAGTGAGTCGGGATGGCTGCGTATGGAAATATTTAAATCGGTAAAAATAAATGTGGCTGATTGAAATACGCATTATACACGGTTAGTTCATTCTTTTCAGACAAATTTGCTAGGGGCAGGCAGTTGAATTCAAGCAGCTCAAGTCTCATGCAAACTACCCTGCCAACTCCTGCTTAATAAAGCCCACTAGTGCATTAAATATGAAATGTATATCACCATACCGGAATAAGAAATGCAAATACAAGTAGGGCATCGATTTCTAGTTTTAGATTATAGATTTAACTTTACGTAATCGTAAGATTGTAGATTTAACTTTACGTAAAGGGGGGACTTAATAACTATGTATAAATATATAAGGGGCAGTACAGAGATCACTCCCAGGACCTATTTATACCCAGGACTGTATCTATAACAAGGGGACATCCTCTACGGCTGGAGGAAAGAAGGTTTCTACACCAGCACAGACGGGGGTTCTTTACAGTAAGAGCGGTGAGACTATGGAACTCTCTGCCAGAGGAAGTGGTAATGGTAAACTCAATAAAAGAGTTTAAAAGGAGCCTGGACGTGTTTCTTGAAAGCAATAATATCACAAGTTATGGATATAAGATTAATAGGGACAGAACGTTGATCCAGGGATTTATTCTGATTGCCATATTTGGAGTCGGGAAGGAATTTTCCCCCTGGTATGGGGCAATTGGCATCTGCTTCATAAGGGTTTTTTGCCTTCCTCTGGATCAACACAGGGACACAATATGTATATAGGTTGAACTTGATGGACTTTGGTCTTTTTTCAACCTTATGAACTATGTTACTATGTTACTATGTATGTTTCTATATGTAAAATTACATATATTTTCAGGTGAGGCAATACATTAGTAGATGGATTTTGGAGACACATGGAGGACTAGTACCATTGAGACTTTATTCTAATTTGTCAAACCAAATGTTTGTCACATTGATCATTTAAAAATTGTCAGAATATTAAAGATACCCAAAGAATACCTAGCATTTGCAAATGCATTTTGATGAATACAATGCAATTATCCTTTAATCAGGAAACTTTATCATTGTCCAAAAAATACATAACTTCCCAAATTAATCTAACTGGGAATATATACGCGAACATTATACATTTAGTCAAAATGGAACATACAAGAATATATTAAATAATACACTTGTGCATTAGGATTTGTGCAAGCTTGTTTTTCTTTTTAACTTCGAAAAAGTAAATCTTCCTGATATTAAGTAAGACTTTATTACATTAAATAAAAGTACAAACCTCAGAGGTTCTGCTGGGAGGCTGTTCCACATATACACTACACTATCATTAAAGGAAGTCTTTCTGACATTAAGTAAATGTTATGACATTAATTTAAGGAAACGATTATACACCAATATAACATTATGACCACCTGCCTAATATTGTGTAGTTTCCCCTTTTGCATGCCAAACCAGCCTGACCCATCAAGGCATGGACTCCACTAGACCTCAGAAGTTGTGCTATGGTATCCGGAACAAAGATGTTAGCAGCAGGTCCTTTAAGTCCTGTAAGTTGGGAGGTGGGACCTCCATGGATGCATCCTGGTGCCATGCCATGCGTTCTCCAGGTAAGTGACCCACACGCACCCGGACGTCCATGTGATGTAAAAAAAAATGTGATTCATCGCAACCAGGCCACCTTCTTCCATTGCTTCGTGGAACAGTTCTTATGCTCACGTGCCCATTGTAGGCGCTTTCAGCAGTGGACAGACGTCAGCATGGACACCCTTACTGGTCTGCAGGTACGCAGCCTCATTCAAACTGTGATGCACCTTTCTATCAGAACCAGCATTAGCTTTCTCAGCAATTTGAGCTACAGTAGCTTGCCTGTATTTAATCACATGGGCCAGGCTTTGCCCCCCATGTGCATCAATAAACCTTGGCTTCCCATGACCCTGTTGCTGGTTCATTGCTTTTGCTTCCTTGGACTTTTGGTACTGACCACTGCAGACCAGGAACACCCCACAAGAGCTGCAGTTCTGGAGATGCTCTGACCCATCTGACCCATCATCTGGCCATCACAATTTGGCCCTTGTCAAAGTCGCTGAGATCCTTTGAGGATGAAATGTTCACTTGCTGCTTAATATATTCCACCCACTGACAGATACCATGATAACAAGATTATCAAGATTATTCACTTCACCTGTCAGTGGTCATAATGCTAGGGCTGATCGGTGTATTATAATTTAGAGCAGCTTCTATTGTAAGCAGTGTGTGCACTACACGCACCTTCCCATTCTTATGTCATTTTTCTCAATGCAGCGTGAGAAATAGAGGAGGGGGGAGACTATTAAAGTTTAATAATAACCTTAATAATAATATAATAATATATTATTTCAGTCAGAACGGAAATAATGGCTCATTTGTTCAAGACAACTTTCCTACAAGCTGTTAAAAAGTTATAATTTTCCAAGTTGTTTACAGAACAAACCATTTTTTGGCAAAACCATGATGATGATAATTAGTGCGATAACCAGCGTATACCCAGCCAATATCATTCAACAATTACCTAGGCATAACTATTAGGGATTCTGTCTCAGTATATAACCATATTTTGCTTTGCAATAACCTTGATGATATACAGGTAAACATTCAAACAACAACATTTGTGTTTTAATGTTTTATTCAAATTTTATTTTTTATTCAAGAGTGAGACATGCCTTTATAGATGCATCTGTTACATTAAAACACGTTGCATGGGAAATACA
The DNA here is from genome assembly GCA_009364415.1 of Spea multiplicata. Taxonomy (NCBI): domain Eukaryota; kingdom Metazoa; phylum Chordata; class Amphibia; order Anura; family Pelobatidae; genus Spea; species Spea multiplicata. The sequence continues at coordinate 4,814 of VKOC01049611.1, forward strand.
TTGAATAATGGCAGGTAAAGATTGAATGCAGGCCAGGAGTGATTGATTGTAGTAGTAGTATTAGTCCGTCTGTTATGTTAATGTACTTTTAATGATCACATTAGCATTTGAAGATAAATATGGACTATATCACTGAGATCTTGCAAAATGGTACTCAGTACAAAAAAAACGGAATTCCATTAATTTTACATTCATTAAAATATCTTTTGAATTCATCCTAGATGGTGACTTTAAGTCTAGAAGAAAAACTCAAGGGTACAAGTAAACACTTGTGTAACATCTAAGGGATATGATGTTATTTGCTATGGCTTCCACATGCATCAATATCATTATCTCATTACATAAGTAACTATAAGTAACTAGATGAATTGGTGGCCGCTTGTTATTCCCAGATAATATATATGTGGAGTATTTAGGTTGTTTTTTTGTGAAAATGTGGATTGATCTCAAACTAATTAAGTTGCATGCTAGACTCAGTTAATACTACAACCACACACATATTTTAACGAATATTTCAACAGAAAAGGATAGAGAATTACATATATCAACAACCACAAACAATAAACAGATTAGGGACCATATGTTAAGCAAACTTTAAATAGCTTTCAACATTTATGGAAATTACCTGTAAATGTCAGGAGTTAGCTCAGTGAATTCATCACTTTTCTTGTTTTAACTAGCTCTGCGGCAATGCTAGCTTACATTTGGAATTGATAAGAAATAAGTAAATTGTAAAATTAATAAGTTTGTTTTACTCTTGCTGTTGGACTCTTTGTTTCCTGCAATACAAACTTTATTACATACTAATCTTTTGCTTTTGGATTCTCGTTGTACAGCTCGGCGGAATATGGCAACGCTATATAAATCAATAAATGATAACACAAAAACTTTTTTGTTTCCCTGTCAGTAATCTTTGCATACAGTTGGTGCAAGAAAATACAGATTATCCCAAGGCTATGCCAGAGTTGCATGACGAGGAGCAACATACAGTAGATTCTTCTCAGTGATCAACTACATAAGTTGAGGCAAGAGAAATAAGAAATAGTTTGAAATTGGTTACTTTTATTAGTTACATATTTTTAGGATATTTCTATATTTCTATATTTTTAGTTAGTATTTCTAAGAAAAAGCAAAAAGTATTTACGGAAAACCAAAAGTAACATTGGGCTGTTTTATTAAAGTAGGGTCTGGTATTAAATAACTAATGCTGGGTATGATAGTATGAGAGCGTATACATGAAGTAAAGATTCAATTTAAAATCAATATTAACTATTTTTAACCAAACCTTTCGTAACAAACTAGTGAAACCTCACCCCTTTTTTTTTTTGCAACCATTGCCGTCCCATTCCATTAACTAAATAAAATTGTGATGGATATGAAAGTGACACAGGTACTGCACTGACAATAACTTGGAAAACATGTGAAGTCCCCAAAGTTTTAGCTACAAGGAAAGTGAAAGCAGAACGGCACATCATTCAGATAGCTTTCATTGCTATTCTGATAAATGAACAGGTTTGACAAAGCCGCATTACGGTCCAGACACACGAACACATACAGAAAACAGTTATTAGGGGAGTGGGCTACTCTAGGGACAGAAATTCTATTTCACAGTGATTTTCTTTCTAAAACTCAGCTTGATTGGAAAACACATCTAGCAAAGAATAAGAATTGTATTTTCTAGTGGCTTGAGTGCCCAAAACTTCATTAGGAAATCTAAAAAAGAAAGCCAACAGATACTGTTGGCTTGGGGAAAAAAACACTACATATACAATAGTATAAGGGATACAGAGTGTGCGCTACTAATATTTTAATGACCAAATAGAAAGGTCTAGAAATAATACCTTAGTTATTTCTATTTTCAGCAACCTAGATTCAGCTTGCTTTTGTATTTAATGTTCCTCAGCTATACTACTATAGTGGTCGGCCAGCACTGTTTGCTATATCTAAAATGCAGTTTAGATCCTGTGAATTTTCTGTAGCAAACAGTGATTTTAAGGTGATGCAGTCATCCATCACTTACAGCCATTTTAACCATATAATGTTCATAAGTAATGGCTTTAAGACTTAGTGTGTTGCTGTAAAGTGTTGAGACATGAAGGATTCGGTGCTACAGCATGCTATAGAGGCGCAACCAAATGTGCTAGTTGGGGAGATCTTTCCGGTCCTACTGAGAAGCCCAATAGAGCAATCAACCCCCCAGACCTGCCACCCTACACCTAATTTAAGATTAATACCTGTTAGCAATACAAATCAACACCAATCAACACTATATAAGCAAACATATAAACTAGTACATGCACACACATACATGTTTAGAAATTTATTCTGTCTACAATCTACCTGGTATAGAAAAATGATTATATGCTGGGTATGCTAAATTATCTGTCAGTTACTACTTCCTTGCCTTTGCTGTGACATCCATGACATTATACATAAATATATTATATATTTTTATAACAAATGGGGTAAAAATCCTACTAAATTATGAAATGCCCACTAGATAATAATGATACAATTTGCATTAACATTATTACTAGGTATGTACATAGTGTTTGTTACCATATTGCAGATGTATTATTTATTATGAAAAATGTGCTTCATTTTTTATTAAGCTCTATTAGACTATAACTAAACATAATGGATCTGACATTTCATAAAGTAAAAACACCAAGATTTAGCAAATTATTAAACAGTAGGAGTGAAGGAAACCACAAAGCAGCTTGCTTAAAGAACACTCCAGCTATCATATGCACGTAATGCACACTCCAACCACATAATGGATATAAGAGGCGAGAGGCCATGTTACATTTTTGTGGTGTCCCTCTTACAAATGCTTGGTGAGATTTTCTTTGGTGTAGAAACCCTTAAGCAAATCAGTCTACAATATTCTTACCGGTTGAAGTACATCAGCAAAAAGACTGAGCCACAATGTGTTCGTGGAGGCTCAGCCTTTTTTGAGTAAGCACTTCACTTCTTCCCCAGTCTCAGCTCTGTTAACCATACCTCTGTGGAAAAGGCAGACAGGGACATGGAAATGGTAGGGAGACAATGAAAACGACTGTGAAAGAGTGTGAGAAGGTCTTGCTTGCGTCAGGGAGGCAGAAAAACAACCACATCTCTGGAAGACTCCCAAAATTTCCTAGAAGATGTGAGACCTCTGGTTAAATTCTCATGATTCTCAATATTTTAGGTTTCCTAATACACACAACGGAGTTACAGTTAGAGGGACAGTCCAGATTTTTAGGCCGCTGCCCAGCTGTCGTGCTGAGGTGACCCACTGTCCTGCTTTTGCTGGTAGCAGGAATCATTAGCTGGTTGGGCAGATCCTATCATTTCCCCCGACTGGCCCAGGAAACGGTAAAATTAAAGAAGGTATGTTCTCTATCACAGCTAGCTAGTTCTTGCTAGTTCTCTCACAACACTCTGATGTTGAGCAAGATGAGGTGGTTGAGCAAGGCAGACAGTTAGTTGTCCTTGTCTTACCCTCTTCTGCTTCCAGCTACGGGAAATGTTAAGAAGTATCATATTGGCTCGAATATAGGTCGCACCTGAATATAGGCCGCAACCTTAAAGTTTGGTGCTATTTTTAAGAAAAAAATATTTTTAAAGAAAAAATACACATTAGTGGAATGAAAAACAGTATTTTATCTAATGAACAGGAATACATGTGTTTTAAAAATTTTTGGTATCTATTATGCAGTTTGTCAGCATATGTTATATACAAACAAAAAACCAATAGCCATTTTATGGCCCCCCTCTTAATTCATAATGCACCTTACTTACTTACTTATAGATATGTCCCTCTGCCCCCTGATATGCCACAATTTCACCCAGATATGCCACTCTGCCCCTAATATGCTTTATAACCCCTGACATGCTTTTTGCCCCCTGGATACGCCACTCTGACCCCCCAGAAATACTTTATCCCACCTAGAAGTACCACTCTGCCCCCCTGATATGCCACTCTGCTCCTTAGAAGTGCCACCCCCTCGACTTACCAATGCACCAATGTCTAGCGGGGCTGGCCAGTGGACATCTGCGCGATGCGTGCAGACAACCTGGGCCGGGGCTTCTATGATGGAGAAGCACCGGCGGAAGTGCTATGTCACGCCGGTGCTCCACCATAGAAGCCCCGGCGGAAGTGCCGGCAGCGGAGGTTGTCTAAGCGTATTGTGCAGACGTCCACGATTGCCGGAGAGGAAGATCCAGGTCCCCTCCAGCGCTGCGGGAGATCTGGATCCTTACCCTGCTGCTTACCCGCAGCAGAGATAAATGAAAAACAAAAAGGACCACCTGTTAGGCGACACAAACTGTGCATCCCTGTGCTAAGCCCCAAATAAAGGCAGCACCCCCACTTTAAAGAACTAATGTGGGGGGGGGTGCGGCCTATATTCGGGCCAATGTGGTGTCTATTAGTAAGTTTTTTTTATCCATCCCATTTTACCAGACAAGGAATTGGAATGATTGAGAGTGGTATGGGATGGGCACGGTGCAAGCAATGGCAGCATCTGTATGTTGGAAATAAAATCCCTACCTACTCTTCACTATCTTTAAGTACAGCAGGTGGCGAGACAGGATCCATCCAGGTTACTATTTTTGGTGCTGTTAAGGGGAACAATGAAATCCACTGGCTGCTCAAAGGGGTTCAGCCTGTAAAAACAGATGTTTAAATCTCTTCATTTAGCCTGCATTTTTCAGCAGCCCTGATTCCTCATCTTTGGCCCAATAGGCAAAACTCCAGTTAAGGAAAATGACTCTAATACAAAATTTTACAGCTGAACAATGTCATCTTATTTTATGGTTTGTTGCTAAAAGCACCACTTTGCCACCTTAATTCGCTTTTCATTGCACCTGATACCGTTTGTGTGCTCTCAAGCTTCTTATCTTTCCTTCCCATGAGATTAAAGTGCTCATGGCATTTCATCTAAATCAACTCACAGAAAGATTGTAAACAACTAAAAGTTTGCATGTTTTAATCTATGAATTTCTATGTATATCCAATAATTGAGGGTGAACAGAATTAAGTAAAAAAAAAAATGAAAATGCAGTCTTATGCTCAGCTCCCCCACCTCCTTGCTGAATTGTACTAATAATGAATTCAGTCAATAAGCTGCTTGTTGAATATACTTGCTGCAGGAGAAACATATACGGTATTTATTTTATTTTTTGTTAAATTACTTTCTTTATGTTTCACTGGAATTCTCCTTTGTACTAGTTTTGTGCTTTGTGCTTTATCTTTTTCATCTTCCTGTATCGCTTTCTGCATGAACTTTTTTGCCTGCACTAATTCTTGAATATTCACCCGTTCCTGTGTTCGGTTCGGGCGAATATTCGTGTACATTCTTTGTGTTTGTTTTTTTCTTTGTTTGTTGTAGATGGGGTTAGTACGGCACACATTAGACAGCAGCTTTGTCGCCAGGATTTTAGAGGTCCGTATGAGCAACTCTATTGGTCGCCCGCAGGGGCCTCCTCTGCCATCAACCAATGAAGTGCACTTAATTGGTTGATGGCAGACGAGCACCCTGCTGGCGACCAATACAGTCGCACGTACGGACCTTTAAAATCCTGGTGCCAAAGCTGCTGCCTAATGCCACACAGCTTTGATTAAAAGATTGGTCTGTCTACTTACCTTCTGTATATCTTCCATCTTCTGTCTTTCTTTCTCCTTTTCTTTATACAGGTGACTATTGTTGTTGTCCTACATCCCTGTTATCCTTACCCTGTGCATAACATGATATCTTTCCTCCATGGAGCCTTCTACCTGTCCCACTGTCTAGCCATACTACCTCTTTTTTTCTCTGATCTCTCTTTATAGAAATTCTCCTGTCTACTCTAATTTTTATTTAACGGTATTTGGTGCTGCCTTCTTTTTCCCCCTCTTTATTTTCTTAAGTATTGTCCTTGTTCAGACATTTAAAACAGAACCGAAACACTTAAGGCCGGCAGCCATTGTCTCCTGTGTATGCACAGCAACACGTTATTCTCTCCAGAGTACGGCCACATGCATTCAGCAAGTTGCCACACAGTAAATCATTGTATTGGTCACATTAGCAGCTATAAAGTTATGCAGGAAGGTCAGTTTGTATGCAGAACGACTGGGCAGTTTCCCAATGTGCCACGATGGCCAGTCCTGGCCCAGTTTCAAACGGGAATAGCCCACTCCTGTTATTTTAAATAAGCATCTCTGATGTGGCCTAGATTTAGTTATACACCAACACTATTGTGATCTTAAGAAACTGTTTTAAGAAACTGTTTAATCACATACACATTTTTTTAGCCTCATTCAACGCATTAATTGATTTTTCTACTTGCAAAACACCTGACTATTAATAACTAGAGAAGGGAGATTATCGATTAGATCCAAAAAATACTCAGTCTTGACCAAATTAAACCACTCTGCTGGAAGCACATACATGTCATGAACAAGTGTCTTATCTTGTTTTAAATAAATATATATAGGGGTTCGTTAATATATAGCAGTGTAGCATAATGCTAGGCCAGAGGTCAATAATAATATTAATATTATCTGACATCAAGGCAAAGATAAAGTATTACAGATCAAATTATGCTATGCAGCATTGATTTTAATGTAGAAAACTAAAGTAATATTTATGTATTGATTCTTGAAAAGCTGAAAGCTCAAAATCGATAACTATTATAGCATTTTGGTAGATTAGGTATTTAACATTATTTAAACAAATAATGCCACACTTTCTGATTTTTTTGTAATTTTTTTGTGAAGAGCCCGACTTTGAAATTAAGGTTGTAAAAAAATGTACATTGAATTCATCCTTATTCATGCAGGTATTAATCTTAATAAGTTCAGAGTTGGGTTAATGATTCTACATGTCTTCTGGAAGGATGTGCAATTATGATTCCCAATCTTTACATTGGCATAGAGCACACAAGAGGGCCACAATAAGTCTGACAATAATGAGATTGGTATAGACAGATACATATAAAGTATATTACCGAAACTGTAGGTGATATTGTTGCAAGAAATATGTCTTAAAAGAAAAGCTAGAAAAATATATAAAGCTAAACGGTTATTTTTAGGGTTGATTGTAGCTTTCCAAAGCCTTTGAAACAAACACTGAAAATGATATAAAAATAGCACATCATTTTCTGAAAAGGTATAGTGTAGTTATTAACCTTTGCATTGCTTATTAGCTTATGTCAGAACCTTCTGTCTGATTAAATAGGACAGCATCATGAATATTTAATCCTTATCCCGTTAGTGTCAGAGAAATACACGTTTTGTACTTTTTAAAAGGAAATGGTCATATTACAAAATATTTTTGCTCAGGTCATTGAACAGGGGGATTTGTGCAAATTGGAGACAGATTTCACTTCTCCTGGTAAAATAACACCATACTAAAAACATCTAGCAGGAGAACATAGATCTATTCAGATATCATGTCATGATCCCAGAACCCATGGCTACCTACCCTAAACAGATGGAAGACAAGAGTTAATGTTAATCACAGTCAAAATACCATAAAACAGGTTCCCTTAGTACTGATTACAAATTATGCAACACACAAAAAAGATACTGGTAATTAACTCCTAAATGACCAATGATGTGCCAGGCACGCCACGCAACAACAGTCAGTTAACGACCAATGACGTGCCTGGCACGTCATGGCATTAAATTAGCTTAGAAAGCTATCTGAGATTGCTTTTTTTCCCTTAAATGTTGTTGTTGTAATGCCTCGATCCCAAGGCATTCAACAACATCGAAATTTACTGCAGGGGCCCTGTGTGGCCCCTCCCCGGGGCATCAACATCTGCCATATACTGTATGGCGGTGGACGCTTGGCTTAAAAGAATTTAGGAGACGATCAATGATCACCACCTAAGCTTAAGCAGTGTCGCTGAAATGCCTTGGTAGCAGAGTGTGCAGTGCTTGTCTTTTAGGGGAATGAAAAAAACTTTCAGGGTAAGTGGTTTGGTCCCTATTTAGTATGTCTATCTGTAAGCATACAAATGCGGCCGCCAATATTCGCAGCTTTTTTTCCTTTTCTCTTCTTGGGTCAACTACAAATGCCTTTGCATATGTCTTTTTACATATCAAAGTCTTTAATTTCTATAATTCAAACACAGATCCAAGTGTTATAAAATTGTTAAGGTTATGTCTGCAGAGATGCGGACAAAGACAGAAGATAAAAATGAAAGGCAGAAAGTAGAAAAGAAGATGACGAAAAAGAAAATGCGGAAGTGATTGGCAGAAGCAAAAGCGGTTGGAAGAGAAGGTAGGGAAACATTTAGAGAGTATGAGAGAGTGAATGTTAGCATCAGGCAATGAATTTCGTTCCCCAATTAAAAAAGCCCCACCCTGATTTTCATCCAAACCAAATAGGCAGGGAATGGAATTCAGTGCCCGTAAATTAATGGGCCATAAAAGTCCTCTTTTTTATCTTGGATTACTTTTTCTTCTCCCATATCTGCTGGCTTAAATACAATAGTGGTGAAATTTCTTAATTCTTTCAAAGTTTTAATTCCATCATAGCTAATTTTTTTATGCTCGCCAAGTTTAGATAGAACCTTTAAGGGAAAGGTTCACCGTAACCTTATTTATATCTATAAATGTCCTAAAGGAATCACATCCTCTTGTTTGGGCAAACTTCAGACTTCAGGGGTTTTTGTGATAAGAGACTAATAAACTCTTTATGTTTTGGTTATTCCATGTTTTTATCCTCCTTCACCTGTTTGTATGAGCGGTTTCATTTATTTCCCCGTCTTTTTTTCTTATTGTTATGAGCCACTCTTCTGATGACCTAATTTAGGTGTTTTTTTGGTGGCTTCTAAAAGAAACTCTTGTGCTTGGTGTTCTTTCACTCCTTCCTTTTCTATTAGGGTACAAAACGTAAGTTTGTAGTCTTTCATTTTCTATGTTTCCAGGTTTTTCATGATCCAACTGGCTCTGCTCCTCTTGCTCCTCCAGCTTTCTCTGCTTCTGGAGAGAGCTGGCATGAATGGACTCAGGGCAGCTGCCCATTTTGCCATACGTTAAAGACTGCCCTGGTATGCTGGCACTTAATATATTGTGCTTTTAATAAATATTAGTATTTCTGTATCTGTGTTCATTTTTTCATAAGGGCAAATAATAATAAAAGATAGTTTGTGCTTGGCACTCAGATGCTGCATTCACCTAGCAACAACTCACAACTATTATTGTGTTTTTAGAGTTAATTGGGTCTTTTTTTAAAGCTGTATTTATGTTGTCTCTAGTCACATTGTCACATTATTGTTACGATTATTTCCTCTGCATTATAACTGTGAAATTAATCAAACAGGTTTATATTCATAATCTCCAAGTTATGTCAGTGCCATAGATCTTTAACCAGTACACAATGTTACATTCATATCCTAATTCATTTTGTATCTAACACAGAGACATTTTAACAGAGGATTGTAAACTGCTGCTATAGATGCAATTAATTTACATTGAACTAGGGTCATGAGCCATTTAGCTCCGCACAAAAGACAAAAGTTGTTAATCCAGATATATCTTTCTATAACGTACCATATCTGGGATTCTGTTTCAGTTTGCTAGATTCTTCTTTTCTTTTTTTTGTATCAAAATGTATTACATTTTATTTGAAATCCATATCCGTAGGGCCTGTATCAAAGTACACATACAGATCGATAAAACTTGCCCTTTTCTACTAAACATAATTTGCTGTGGTGAATCAGATAAGCAAATGCGATTTGCTTGCATTAGATCTTTATTTAACTAATGTGTGTATTTGAGACATTAAGCAGGGCGGCATCTGTAGGAATTCTATTTCTAATTTTTCTGACATGAAAGGCACTCGATTCAGTGAAGCATCAAGAATCCAGACATTCGCTGAATTTGAAGATTGCACACTAAAACCATTCTCACAAACGTCTTCCTCTTTAAATAAAATATATAAATCTACGAAAAGGATAAAAGCAATGTGTAAAGACAATTATGACGCAAAAAAAACCCAAAAACATTTAAAATTAAAGTCTAAGTGAGGTCTGATGGCATATTACCGGATCTAGTGGGTGCAACAACAAGTGAATTAATTTTTTAATGATGGAAATTAAAGGGACACTACAGTGTCCCCATGCAGCCTGCAATGAATGCAAATTAAAGCACTTTATAAGTTTTTTAATATGTATTTCTTAAACCTTCAAAAATTATACAATCTAACACCTTGCACATACATACATTCACATGCACGGCCACACATCTAACAAATAAACATACATGCTTTTTTAAAATAAAATTGAAGATCTTGTTAAGGTACTTATTAAAAAAAAGTTTTTTTCTATGTTTTTTGGTTAACCTAAATCTGCAATTCAGGGTAAGCATGGCACCTTTTCTTTGTAATTATCACATTTCTATTTTGTTCTGAATCATATGCTGATTACCCCCCAAAAAATCCATCATTTATAAACTTATTTTTTTTCTTTTCGCTCGTGAGAATTTCTAAAGTATAAAATGTGGCCTTTATTCTGAAAAGTTTGTTCTATAGGCTAGGATATCATCGAATATTGTAAAATGCTATAATATACAGTTTATGTTGTACCTTGTAAAGATTCTTCAAGCTGCCTGTTGTGGTATTTGCCACCTTGGCGTTTTCTCTCTTAATGATTCTTGCACATTTCAAACTATATTTTAAATACATGTTTTGCAGACCTTGAGATTTATTGATCCATCAAGTGCCAAGTTGCTTTGGTTTCAAACAAATGAAATCTTCCTAACATGATACCATTACAGAGATACCATCTCTCTGAACAAATGGATATGTGACTACATTTATCTATTAACGTGAATATTGTATAAGTCATATAAGTGTGACACTCTAGTGTAGTAACAATTTCACAGTCAATTACAGTTTCGGTTTCATGCCTTGCAACTCCATTATTGCCTGTGAAAAATAATGGTGACCGCACACCTAGTGAAGAAATCAAATAAATAAATGGATGGAAGGAAGGTGTATACATAGATACTTCCTTTTACAGATATGCAAATATTTCCTCAAATTCTCCATACCATGTGCAGCATAGAAATAAAACACCAATATAAATAAAAGCGCCCCCCTGCAACCACTTCTTCCTGTCTCTACGTACCGGTTCAAACTTGTTTAGAAATCGGTAGGGCCCTTTCCAAACTATTTTGAAGCTGCACGGGGAGACAAGAACATAATGGGGTCACGAGACATCACGTGACCCTGCGGTGAAACCGAGGCTGCTCGCACAATGTGCATGTGCAGCCAAAAGAAAAGCTGCAGGAGCGGTGAGAGGTAAGCAGGGGCAGGAGGTATGTATATGTGTGTATATATATGGAGGCATGCATGTGTACTTGTGTGTGTATGAGAGAGCATTCATGTGTACTTGTGTGTGTGTGTTTAATCATGGATGTGAACTTGTATGTGTGTGTTTGATTATGGATGTGAACTTGTGTCAGATGTAAACACTCTGATATAAGTGGTAGGAGAGCCACTTACTGTGTGCAGAGCAAGCCCTGCTCTGATAGTTGGATCTCCGTTGCTGAGTTTCTGGAACCCCTTTGTGGTCAGTGTACAAATATAGGTTCAGGTAGTTGGTATGTCAGGATGCTAAAAAAAAAACATAGGATGAAGTCAGAGGATTAAAATTGTAATAAACTTTAGTAAATTGTCATAAAACAATCCTTGTTACATTAAAAATGGAGGAAAGGTCCTAAACGAGTCCAAATCAGTTGCCGCAACATAGCTGGTGTATACTCACAGGTCTCTGTGTTGGGCCCCCTCGTGTAGTCCTTCTCTGTCCAACGCATAGGTCCGCATGCCACTGACATTAACAATATTTGTCAATTTGATACCAGCTACGTTGTTGGTGTCAACCTGAAAAATGAGGTACGTTAAATCAATATATACTTTTTTCAAATTGTTTTGGAAATATGTGTAATCAAATGTTAGCATTTATATTTCTCATATTTTGTGGCTTAATAGCATGACCTATAAACTTAAGTATGTACGTTTCATATGTTAATAGACAGTTTCAGAGATATGGGATGTGTCAGGGTCCACTCTCTGCTGCCTGAACCATGGCTGGATTATACTTCAGGTTCATTACATCTACTACCACTAGTGGCCACCCTCCTCACTCTGGAGTGATCAGAACCTGATTATCAGGTACAGCTGCGCATCATTGCCTGAGTAAAGCCCAGCCTTTATAAGCCTGCCCAGCCCTGCAGTCTGGGCCTTGACATTGATGTTGTAGGACGGCCTGCTTTGCTCCAGTACCTGCCTGGCTCCAGTACCTGCCTGGCTCCAGTACCTGCCTGGCTCCAGTACCTGCCTGGCTCCAGTACCTGCCTTGTTTGTGAGTTGCGGCCAGCGCCCCAGTAAGTGGACTCCCAAGTCAAGTACCCTGTAAGAGGGCTTATCTGCCGTGTGCCCCGCAAGAGGGCTTATCTGCCGTGTGCCCCGCAAGCCGTGTGCCCCGCAAGGGGGCTTATCTGCCGTGTGCCCCGCAAGGGGGCTTATCTGCCGTGTGCCCCGCAAGGGGGCTTATCTGCCGTGTGCCCCGCAAGTGGGCTTCCTGCCACGTAACTTCCAGTGCATATAAATTGTTGTACCCTCGTGTTCAATACAGCTCTTTATCCAGATCTGTAGTCTGTTGTTTATTCCTGCGCCTGTCTGTAACAACCCCAGACCATAATGCATCGTGGGGTACAGACCGAGCCCCTCGTGTCCCCTGCACCTGTGCTCCTACTAGACCAGCTTGCCCGAGTCCTGACAGAATGTCAAGGCCATACCAAGGAGTCCGCGGGGATGACTGCAGTTCTGGAATTACTGGCGGAGTGTCTTCTGCAGCTGTGCAAATCGGTACGGTCTGTGTTGGAATGCGATAACACTAAACAAGAGCCTATGACCAAGACCAAGGGCAAGAAAGCACCACCGAAGAGCGTTAAGCGTGAGCCTCTCACCAAAGAAGAAAAACAAAAACGGCGAGAGGACAACTTGTGTTATTATTGCGGTGAGACCGGGCATAGGATAACATATTGTCCATGGAAACCTGCTAAGCCACCCGCAACCCACACCGACCAACCCCGTGTCCAGGAACTTGCATATGACTCCATCAACCTGTCACAGCTGGAGCACATCCCATCTCCTCCTCAGCCCGGTGAACCAGAGGCTTCTCATGTCACGGCACCAGGAGAACCTACGCCATCTGAAGCCATGTCAGAGGATCTCCAGACCATGTCAGACGACCCTGACTGGTCTGACATGGACGACGTTTCATCTGACGCTGATCTGGCATACACACCCGAGCTCAAACATACCACGGGTGTTTGTGCGGTTGGGACTACCACTCCCATCACTCCCAGGAATAAGAACAAGGAACCCCAGACTGCTAGACACTCCCTTGGGGCTCCCGGTAACGTCCTGGCATCTGATGGGACAATCGTGCACAGGAAAGACCTGAACCGCTACGAGCAGCTGCTGCGCGATCAGAGGTCTGGTACACCCTCCTACGTTCTAGCCACCACCCAGTCCAGTCCTGGTATTATCCCACGCCAGGTAGAGGGACTCTGTGTACAGGGGGAATTCCTAACCCCTCACGAATGCAGAAGTCGGACAAGACAAGCGCTTACCAGAACCATCGCATCTGCGCATCCAGCGGCTAAGGACCATAACACTCAAGCCAGCACACCCAAGGGCATGTCACCAGAGTGTGTGGTGGCGTCTAATGGGACTATTGTACGCCGGGGTGACCTGCACGTTTTTGAAAACGCTCTACGGGCAAGAAGAGCTTTCAGCACCATCGGCTACTGCCACACAACAATCCTAGGAACGCCCGGAGGCCGCTCCTTGAGGGGGGGGTACTGTCAGGGTCCACTCTCTGCTGCCTGAACCATGGCTGGATTATACTTCAGGTTCATTACATCTACTACCACTAGTGGCCACCCTCCTCTCTCTGGAGTGATCAGAACCTGATTATCAGGTACAGCTGCGCATCATTGCCTGAGTAAAGCCCAGCCTTTATAAGCCTGCCCAGCCCTGCAGTCTGGGCCTTGACATTGATGTTGTAGGACGGCCTGTTTGGTTCCTGCTTTGCTCCAGTACCTGCTTTGTTCCAGTACCTGCCTTGTTTGTGAGTTGCGGCCAGCGCCCCAGTAAGTGGACTCCCAAGTCAAGTACCCTGTAAGAGGGCTTATCTGCCGTGTGCCCCGCCAGAGGGCTTATCTGCCGTGTGCCCGCAGGGGGCTTATCTGCCGTGTGCCCCGCCAGATGGGCTTAATCTGCCGTGTGCTCCGCGCGCGCAGGGGCTTTCTGTCCGTGTGCCCCGCTAGGGGGCTTGATCTGCCGTGTGCCCCGCCAGGGTGAACCGCTTATCTGCCGTGTGCCCCGCAAGGGGCTTATCTGCCGTGTGCCCCGCAAGGGGGCTTATCTGCCGTGTGCCCCGCAAGGGGGCTTATCTGCCGTGTGCCCCGCAAGGGGGCTTATCTGCCGTGTGCCCCGCAAGTGGGCTTCCTGCCACGTAACTTCCAGTGCATATAAATTGTTGTACCCTCGTGTTCAATACAGCTCTTTATCCAGATCTGTAGTCTGTTGTTTATTCCTGCGCCTGTCTGTAACAACCCCAGACCATAATGCATCGTGGGGTACAGACCGAGCCCCTCGTGTCCCCTGCACCTGGGCTCCTACTAGACCAGCTTGCCCGAGTCCTGACAGGATGGTTGTTTCCACCATTGACATTGAAGGATACTGTCAAAGGCATTGGAGTAAAGGAAGATAGGAGGTTCAGCTTTTAGTGAGTTATTGGTAAAACATATTTACACTGTAAATACTTGTCCCATGCTGTCATGAAAAAGTGGCCCCAAAACCTATCAAGTACAATGTCTGGAAAAGGGTATGAAGATATTCAATTTTGTGCCGTGTAACTTCCACAAATAAACTGTAATCTATAGTTGCAGTTACACACTCTGTGCAAATAATCCCAACATGGAGAGTTTGGTGATAAGAAGGAACCACAATTAACATTATGGCTCCCTTTGTTATGAATTGGTGACCAACTTGTGTTCAAATGCTCCTAGTGAAACAAGTATTCCCTCTAAAAAAAATTCTGGTTTTGAAAAAGCATGTTCCATTTTGTGCCTCGTAATTTCCACAAAACATTAGAAAACTATACATACTGTTTTTTTTTCAAAGTCACTAGACACTAAAATATTAGGGGAAAAAAGGGGTTTTTTTCCCCCAGTTCTGGAAACTATTTCAGCTGCGGAATATAATATTACATTAAGCTATTTAATGTCCTGTTTTTTGTTACTCCTTCATGGGAGTTTTCTTGCAGTGCCGGTCTTAGATTATTAGGACATGGTTTACGACTTAGTTAAAAGAGCTAAACTGGCTGATGCCAGCTCTACACCTAGTTTGCTTAATACCACTTTGTTGGCTCCCTGCTACCTGATCCAGCACCAGCCCCTTACTTAATGTCCCTCATTACAAAAAACAGCAGGTCGAGGTGCATTTTTCTTCAGAGCTCCTCACAGATTCCATCAAATAGCCTAAAATCACTACACATGAATGTCTCCCAACATTTTAAAACAGAATGTACCGGACTACGGCTGCCCTACTTATTTAATTAATTGTCCAGGTATTCCACTTGTTTTGCCTTACCCTGTCTGTTATCAATCATGCATTTGTCTATATTGAATTATTATTACCCTGTTAGCTATCCTCCACTCTCCCTCATGTGTCTGTGATTTATTGCGGGGTAATTAATCAATTAGTAAAAATATAACAATCAGCTATCCCTATATCAGTAGTGACATTGGAGGCACAAGCCTCTTAGAGGCACAGGCCACCTTCCATCTGTGTGCCACTTTCCACCCAAATGCCAATTTTCCTAAGTGCCACTTTTTTGGAGTTTACCAAGGGAGTTCACCAAGGAGGACAACAAGGAAGGGCAAAGAGGAACCCTGGAGGCTCCATGCAATCAATACGCCACTGAATTGTCATCAAGTGCTGCCTACCGCTTATTGTGTTTGCTCCACCACCACTCCATTCATATCACCATCCGTCTCCAGTTACCATTTGCACTCTTTTACCTTTGCACTCTGGAACGCACGTTCTCTCTGTAAAAAACTAACAGCTTTACATGACCACTTTAACTCTAGTTCCCTGGCGGACTTTCTGCACTATAAATCGATGCTACGTTCACCTCCCTCATCTCCTCCCTGTCTCATAACCCTAAAAGACTCTTTAACACTTTCAATTCCCTTCTTCGACCTATCTCTACTACCCCTTCCACTAACCGTAACGCCTCTGACTTTGCCACATATTTCAATAATAAAATTGATACTATCAGATATAACATATCTGTACAGTCACCACCCTGCTCTCACCCTCCCTCTGACTATGCGCCCTCCTACCCACTGACCTCTTCTTCCTTCACTACATTACATCAATTCTCTGCTGTCACTGAAGAGGAGGTACATTCTCTTCTTCTTTCCTCTTGTCCAACCACATGCCCCCTTGACCCTATCCCTTCCCATCTTACCCGGTCTCTTTCATCTACTCTTGTCCCTACTCTAGCTCACATATTCAACCTCTCTCTCACTACTGGATCTGCCCCATCCTCCTTCAAGCATGCTACCATTACTCTAATCTTGAAAAAGCCCTCCCTTGACTAGACTGATCTGTCTGATTACCATCCCATCTCTCTACTTCCTCTCACCTCTAAGCTTCTTGAAAGCATTGTTTATACACAATTAACTAAATTTCTTGATTCTAACTCCCTACTTGACCCTCTTCAATCTGTTTTTTCACCCTTGACACTCTACTGAGACCACCCTTACTAAAGTTACAAATGACCTACTAACTGCCAATTCTAGGGGCCACTACTTCATGCTAATCCTACTGGACCTTTCTGTTGCTTTTGTTACTGTGGACCACCCTCTTCTCCTTCAAACTATTCATGCTCTTGGTCTCTGTGACCTGGTTCACTTCCTACCTCTCTGATCATACCTTCAGCGTCTCTATCTCCAGTAACACTTCCCCTCACCTCCCCCTCCCAGAGGGGGTACCCCAAGGCTCAGTTCTAGGACACCTTCTGTTCTCTCTATACACTTGGCAAACTAATCGCATCCTGACCTCTCTCCTTCTATCTTAGATTGTGCAACTAACTGTCTCGTCTCCGTCTCTACCTGGATGCACGTTTCCTGAAAGTCAATCTCTACAAAACCGAACTTCTCATCGTCAATGGTGCTATCATCTCCCGGTCTCCTCATGTCTTGACTCTGACCTTTCGTTCACCTCCCACATTCAGTCTGCCTCTAAAAACTGCCGTCTCCGTCTTAAAAACATTGCCCACATACGTCCCTTCCTAACACAGCATGCCACTAAATCCTTATTCTTACTTTCAAAGCCCTTCACAGCAGTTCCCCTAACTACATTTCATGACTCATCTCTAAATACACTCCACACCGGTCTCTCTGCTCATCCAATGATGGCCTTCTATCTTCTCCTTTGATTTCTAGCTCTCATGCACGCTTACAAGATTTCTCAAGGGCTGCCCCTATCCTCTGGAATGCTCTCCCCTGGCCTATCCGTCTTTCTCCATGCCTTTATTCCTTCAAAAAATCCCTCAAGACCCACTTCTTTAAGGACGCTTACAACATTGCACATTCACACCCTCCCATATTCCTTTGGGTCACCTTTCCTAGTCCCTCTCCTGCAATACTTTTACTAGTGTTGCTGGTCCATCCCTTATGATGGCACTTTTGCCTATTGTATAAATACACCCTAAATCCTACTGTTGTCTCTGTAAGTCAGATTGTTATGTTACATACTACTTGTTTTGTCCTGTCCACCCATTGTACAGCGATACAGAATATGATGGCGCTATATAAAACAATAATAATAATAATAAATAATAATTCCTTTTTATTATGTTCATGTCAATTATTTTTATATTGTTTACTTTTATTTAATCTGTACACTGTACACTAGGTAAAACCTATTCTGTACTTGACTCCAGAAAATAAGAGAAATCTTAATGTATTCTTCCTGGTAAACCACTTTAAATAAGTAAACAAATACAATACTAGCTATTCCTTTGATTCATTTAATTATTGTTTTTATAAAACTTTTTTTTATTAATTTTAAATTATAAAAATTATTGTCAAGGACATATGAAATGTAGGTCAATATCTTATTAATTCAATGGCAACTTACAAAATTTAAAGCTACATGTACTTATACCTGTTCTCTAGTAACTCATATATTAGTCATAGAATGCAAGTGCATTCAACTTTATCATGTCAGATCGGTAAACTTTACTTTACCAAAACACCCCATGACTTTTCATAAGTTATCCTCACTGCATTAGCTAGAAGTGGCATTTTTTACATTTTATTAAAACATAAACATAGTTACATATCTTAATTTCTTGATTATGAAATCTTAATTCAATATCTATATGTAACCAAAAAAATACATGAATGTAGGTGCTTAAGGTTTTGTTTTATGTATGAAATGGGAAAAAATATAAAAGAAGGATTCCTTTGTTCTGTAAATATGTACCGCAGAATAATTAGCTTGAAAAGTTTCAAGGACATCAAGATAAAATGCAAGAGCTATCAGGATCGGAGTCCATTGTGCACATATATTATCTAACGATTCTAGTTCTTGTCTCCACAGTAACAAGCAGGTGTGTGAATTTTAGAACATTTATAGTGATTTAAACTGCTCCCTGTGTATTGAATATGTAATATACAGATGCTTTTTAAAATCAATTTGAAATCGGATAGAAATATCGCTTAAGACAAGTATATATTTAGTGAAAATTACAATTATTCACTTACCATTTTCATCTATAGATGGAGTGTTTGTTGTTGGAGGATTTTGTAAATTCATGTCACTGCAAACCAGCCAAAAGTCTGGACAACAATCTGCATGCCCTACTGGTTCCTGATCACAGAATTTATCACAGTAGCATGTTGAATTTTTTTGCAAGTACCAGACACTGCAGTCATCATTCCTGTTCTGACAACAGCCACGTTTGTCACAGTAGCTGCCTATATCCAATGCTCTTTTTGCTCTGCTACTTCTAAGAAGGTTATGTTCTTCTGCAGAATATAAATGTGTCCCTAAATTCCTCCCAGAAACAAAATATTCAGTGAAAATAAAGCACAGAAGTATAGTGTAGCCAAAGAACACCATTATTCTTTTGCAACTATTAAAAAAATATGTGGTTTTCTCCTGAAGACATTAATGGTCAGCCAGATGAAGAATACCTAAGTCTTAGACAGAAACGAGTTTCTCCACTCATTTTGATTAAAAATTAACCAGAGCTATTGAATGATTAGCTTGACATTTTGCTGAGCTATAAAAACATAAAACACATTCTCATAGTAAACTATTATAACTTGCAATAAAAATATTATATACACATTGCATGTAACTGAAGAGGACTAGTGAAAACTTGGAGATCCTCTTTGAATTGTATTCTCTCAAACATCCAACAGCCCTTGTAATAAGTGGTCAACAAATAGTATTAAAAAACAAATTTGACAAAGTACCTCCATAAAGATGTTTTTCCATGTAAAGGTAGTTATTGTCATAGACACAAGGCTAGAAGGCTGTGTAACAGGTATCTACGTGCTCAAATGTGAATTGTTTGAAACTTTTTAAATGCTCAGTTCTTTCTGAAAAGTCTGGTTCCAGAGGGGTTGTTAAACCCCATGAGAAGAAGGAAATCATCTGCATGCCCTTCAAAATATAAAACAAATTATATCATTATCAAATCTGGTTCATAGTTAAAATATTGTTAATGTAAGTTTTACATTATGACCAGATCTCTTAAGGTCCTGCCACAGCATTTCAATCGTGTTGAGGTCTGGACTTTGACTGGGCTATTGCACAAACTTGATTTGCTTCAGACCATTCTCCTGTTGCATGACCCAATCTTTAGCTATTGGACAAATGGCCTAACATTTGACTCTAGAATATTTTGAAATACAAAGAGGTTCATGGTTGACTCAATGACTGCAAGGTTCCAAGGTTCTGTGGCTGTAAAACAAGTGTTAGGAACCACAAAACCAGATTTTGCCGCTTAATCACACCTTTATTGAATATAAATAACATAATTCAGAGACGTAAACAAAATACACAGCCAGAAGGCAGGAGCCAAAATCGGTACTCGGATGAGCTGAAGTCAGGATACTGGATGACAATGTAGTCAGAAACAGAGCCAGGGATCAGGAACCAGGAATCAGAGTGGGAAGTCAGCCAGGCCAACAAGGATATACAGCAGGGTCAACAAGGATATACAGCAGAAAGAATGGTAAATGCGCTTGAAAGTCAGAGACCACACAAGATCAGAGAGATACTGGGCCATTGCAGCTAAATAGCCAGAGCACCGCAGGAAAGGGGTCTGGCTGATTAGCAAGTAACCCTGGAACCAAAGGAATAAAAGGTTGCTAGTTAGTATCAGCTGATGTTTTTCTGTTTCTGAACAGAAAAGCAAGTAATAGACCAGGGAGAAGGGTGAGAACACTACCAACAAGCCCAAATCATCACCCCTCCACCACTGTGCTTAACAGTTGGTGTGTGGTGTTTGTGGTGAATTTGCTGGGATATCCACTCCTGGGAGGACTGACAACTGTCTTGAATGTTTTCCACTCTTGAATAATTTTGAACTTTGGACTAAATTGTTTTGAATGGCCCTATAACCCTTCCCAGATTGATGGGCAGCAACCATTGCATCTCTAAAATCATTGCTGATATATTTCCTCCTTGGCATTGTGCTGACACACATCTGAATTCTCCATGCCAGCAAACTGCTAAAACTTTGGCTATTATAGAGGTGGTCACACTTGCTGATGATCAATTAATCAAGGGCATTTGTTTGTCTGAACAATAAGAATTTCAAAAACAATTGTGAAATATTAACATCCAAATATTACATAACTTTGTTCTTTGGTTAGCAATGTCATTTGCAAGTCCATAATATTAAATGACCACCATAGATTTATTTTTTGACTTCGAGAATCATAACTACTTTGCTTCAAATCATTAACATCAATCCGATTTTAATATTTTAATAGAATGTATTACACCAAAATAATAAGTAAAACAACCATAATTTCTATATTTATTATTGCTTGTACAGCTTGTGATAGTCAAGAGTGCTAACCTCAATCGGTCATTTGTTGATGCAGATTTACAATCAGGATTATTTAGAACTGGTAATTTTAAATAAATAAGATGATCTTGCAGATCGCATTACAACCCATATTACATTTTGCCAGGCGTACCAGAAATGCAAGAGGCAAACTACTTCATTGTTACATTTGTAAATAATTTCAAACCACTGCAAATAACTGAATTGCTTTCTATAATACTCTGCTTGTATATTTATGAAATTGTAATGCTAGATTTTGAGCTGATAATTTTCTGCTCTGGATTCAGTGTACGCGTACATCACTTAAAGGAGGATTATCAGGAAAACCAAATAAGTATAGCTTAAGCTCATAAAAATTAAACTGTAACAACTCATTCAATGCTGTTAGCAAGCTGATTTGGGGGAATCCACTAAAGTTTTGCATTTTTCTTTTTAAACATTATTATTACTATTATCTCTTAGTATTATCTATTCCCTGGTCAGCCTGGCCATAATAATTAATATACCTTTCTCAGCCTACAAAGAACTGCACAGTAGGCTGGGGAGGCTGATTCACTCACACCAAACTTATGCCTACTCAAAGGTGCAGCAGGGAGTACGATTGTTCTCACAAAGGAATTCGAGTAAGTGGAGTTTACTCCTCTTTTATTTCACTAGGTACTCATCCGGGAGTACTCATTGGGCAACGTGTGAAATTTTGACCAGATTGTGATGAAGCTTACAGAGGTTTGATGTTTATATGTGACAAGTCGTCTACCACAATTATGGCCAAGATTGCCATTCAGAACTTAAAAGGAATATCTAGAAAAAAAAATCAGTATAGCGTGAATGTAAGCAAAACAGATCAATAAAATGATCCGGTGTTAGTTTATATCAAAACAAAAATAATCAGATTCACACAGTTTAATGGCAAATCAAAATAAAGATTGAGTAGACTATAAGTGATATAGATTTTTGCTACAATAAAATAGAACTTTGTACATAAAAAATATTTTTCTTGGTAGTTTCCCTTTCCATTGAAATATGTTTTAGTATAATAACTACAGTTATATAAATATGGCTTTAAAACTATTTTACAGTCACTACAGTCCTTAACAGATTTTTTTTTTATTTCTTATAGGAGAAAACTCAGGTCTCTTCTTCCTCTTACCTGGAAAAAAAGAAGAGAGAAATAGAAATTAAGGCATAAATGAAATGTAAAAATAGAGACAATTGTGTGTAATCTAGATGTACTATTCTACTTGGTACATTTCAAATTATGTTGGTGATCAAATTATGTTGGCATTTTAGAGCAGAAATAGGTTAACAAGTGTCTTGTACTTCAATGTTAAAAAAAAAATCTGTTTTTACATATAGGTCTTTTGCAATCATGTTTTGTAGTTTCTTTTTTCTTGGGAATGGTTTATGCAATGATGTAGCAAGCATTGATTCTCATTCCTAGGGCCCTCCTAACTTTGCTGCTTCACCCTCCTCTTTAACTAGAAGCCATGGGCAGAGCCAAGTTAAAGAGGATTAGCCTAGGATTTATCAGGGCTACCTAAGCTTTCAATAATAGATTGTATTGTAACCTGCTGCTCGGTGTTTGGAGCTGTCTATGCTTGAGTGCTCCTGTGCATTTACCTGTCTCTCTGTATCTGTCTGCAGAATATAGTCGCATAAATACATGTCTATGTGGAAATTCTACATTTGATTAATTTGATTACATCTAAAGAAGAGACAGCTAAGACCCTGAAAGCTTATGTCAAACTTCATGTTTTTCTATGATACCTAAGTAAGTGTTTTGTCTTTTTAAAATAAAGGATGGAGGAAAGCTAGACATCATCACTAGGCATCACACGTGGGGGTTTCAGATTAGCTTTTTTATACTGTTCTTAATGCACTGTTAAAAATAAAGGTAGATTATTATGAGCTATATTTTCCCCTTTTTATAAGAGAGTTTTCCTTTGCATTAGTTTATTAAGCTATCATTTCTAGTTGAAGTTAATTTTACTGTAAATAAAGATGCATAACCAATGTTCATTTATTTCCTAATCTCAATATCAAATTTCAAATCTATACTTAAATGTAATACTTTATTTCTCACTTTTTTTACCATATAATAGATCACATTATGTGAGAAGAAAATTAGAAATGGATAAGGTGGGAGTTTCTCAATTATTCAACATAACTTCTTTTGATGCACAAAGCCCAGTTATCTTGAGCACTCATCATAAAAGAATATTAGAAAACATAAGAATATCTGCACCACAAAATGTATTGCTATTTCATAGCAAAAAAATGCAAATTTGTATTCATTAAATATTAACATAAAAGAATATATTCGAGATATGAATATACTTTTTCATGTTATTAGCTTGTCATATACATTTACATTCTTTTTTTTGTATATAATCATGGGGTTTTGACCTTAATTGGACATAACTGACTTCGGCCTAAAGGGCATTGTACGATGTAATTATAATAGTGAAGAAATTAACATTGAATGTTAATTAAAACATATGTAACAACTTTACATGCAGCTTTGGTGAAATATCATCATTGGTATACGTAATTATACAAGACAAAACAGTAATAATGGAAAATTAGACAAAAATGACTCACTAGGCTCCGGTTGACATAAATTTAGGAGCATCTGGCAACCAACTGCCAGTACCAAAGTTTAAAAGTGTTAACTATATAAAAAAAATTATTCCAGTTGCATAATACAAGAAGGAGTCTGGTAAGGATCTTACTACAGCACTTATATAGGTACTTGGGCTTAATGATCACAAATGCAATAGAACAATGATAGACCCCACCATAGATATCTACCATTGTAAAATAATTATTCATGCCGGTCAGGTGCCCAGATGCATATATACCACAAACAAACAAAAAAACTGATCATGCAAGACTAGCTCAGCTGAGGACAGGTAGCACCAAAAAGCTTTCCCCGTGGTCAAAACCACTGAGGAGATTCTCAAATCTTAGATCACTTAGAAGAATCACATCCATTCCACCAAAATGAGCAGTCAAGAACCAACATTTGATCTGCACAGGAGGATCAGCCAAAAAGAAACTTTTCAGCCATCACAAATCTGGCCAGTGAGGTGTAATTGGTATTCCCTTAGTGGCAGTCAGCAAGTCTTTCATTCGGACCACCATTTAAACTCTTTGGAAGAAGTTCTTAAGTCTTCAAGACATATATGACTGTATGAAACGTACATCACAGCAGGGGCGTACCTAGAGTATTTGGCACCTGGGGCGGATCCTGTATGTGGCACCCCCCCACACACACACACACACTTTAAAACTGCATAGCTTCTACCGTTATATACCGGCGCAGACACTGAAGGTGGTACAGCATAACACTTATCACTATATACTGAGGTAGAAATTGACGGTGGTACAGCATAACACCTGTCACTATATACTGAGGCAGACAATGATGGTGGTACAGCATAACACCTATCACCATGTACTGAGGCACACATTGACGGTGGTACAGCGTAATCCCTATTACTATACATTGAGCCAGACATTGACAATAGTGCAGCATAACTCCTATCACTATATACTAAGCCAAACATTGATGTGGTGTAGGCCTACGGCTTTATTAGTAGTAGGGATGCACCGAAACGAATTCTGGACTAAAACCGAAAATGCAGCATTTACCTGGCCGAAACTGAATATGACCCCCCACACACCATAAAAAAAAATCTAACACTTATTTAAAGTAAGTAACACACCAAAATAGGGCAAAACAATTAAATAAAATATTAAGATATATATATATATATTGTATATATATATATATATATGATGGTTAACAGCAATCACATTCTATCATGCCAGGCATACCCAGATTCCAGGATGTACTCGCAGACATGGCATGATATATGATTGCCCTAGTCTACCCCTTCTCACTCCCTTCTGCCCCTATCTACCCCTTCTCACTCCTTCTCCCTAATCTACCCCCTATCCCCCCGTCTACTCCCTTCTGCCTTATCTACCCCCTCCTAACTATCTACCCTCTCCCCCTTTGAAGTTCACTTACCTTTCAGGAATCCTGCGGTGGGGGTGCAATGTCTCTGTCTCCCAGCTCTGCCACTGTATGGAACAGTATAGAGTGATGGGAGTTATGATGTACTTTAGAGCATAATTATATAATGAAAAATGCATTGGAAATGGTACAGCATAACACCCATCACTCTCACACACTTACCAATCCACACATACCAATCCACACATACCAATCCACATATACCAATCCACACATACCAATCCACACATACTAATCCACATATACCAATCCACATATTCCACATACCAATCTACATATACACATATACCAATCCACACATACCAATCCACACATATACCAATCCACATATACCAATCCACACATACCAATCCATACATACTAATTCACTCTCACTGTCACTGAATGCTTTCCTACCTTTCCTCTTTTCTCCTTGCTGTCCGTCTCTGGAGGGGTGCCGGGTGTCAGCAAGTTGGCACCCCCCTGGTGAGCGGCACCCGGTGCGGAGCGCCCCCCCCTGCCCCCGCTAGGTACGCTACTGCATCACAGTGAGCAATGAGGCATACTCTATAATTTATAATTTATTAATTTAACTATAATTTAGCATCTCAGTTTAAATGTTTTATGAATATATGTTGATTGTAAGCTCACAAAACAAGTTTTTTTTCTCCTTCTGTACCAGTGTTTGTTCATGTTATTCTTACATTTGCATATAGTTCAATTTTAAGGTTATATTCTACCCTCATTTTGGCAGTATTGTCTAACAATGCTGTTTAAGACAATGCAAGATTTTCAAACACTTCTCCATTAGAGATTTTATATTTATTAATATAAAATGTTTTATGTACAGCTCAACAGACAAAGCACATTTAACCTGAGTTCACCTTAGTGTTAACAACATATCTAATAATTTGCTTTTGAAGATGAACTGTTCAAAGTCCTAATTGATATCAACTGCATGTTGATAAAGGAGTGAAGTTTATTTCTCTATAACCATATAGGGTGATTTTTACTGCATGCTTACAATATTGCATGTGAAATATTGTATGCAAAAATTAACACTAGGTTAATTTTATGTTTCCTTCCAAGGTTTACTTAAAATATGCTAAATAACCCAATATTTTTACATGAAACTAAATTGTGAATCAAAGTACTTATACGGTAAGGTTAATTTAAGTTAAGTGAGAATACAGAACAGTTATACATAGTATAAACATACCAAGTCAATGACCGAGGCTAAAAGCAAGTGTGACCCTGAATAATTAGTACTCTCTTAGCAATTATCTCCTCCCCCCATGTGTCTGTGATTTTACTTTGGGGTAATTAATCAATTGGCAAATAACTAAAAAGAAGGCATCCCTATATAAGAACTGACTTTGGAGGTACAACCCCTTTTCCATTTGAGTGCCAGTTTACTAAGTGCCAATTTAAGATGTTTACAAAGGGAGTTCACCAAGGAGGAAGGACAAAGATGAACTCCTACTATTCTGCTCTCAGCCTTGCCTAGGAAACTTATTTAAACCCCCTTATCCTTGTCATGTAATGTAAAGGTCTCTTCACTACCTTCAATTCCCTTCTTCGTCATATTGCAACTACCCCTTCCACTAACTTTACTGCAACATACTTCAATAATAAAATCGAAACTCTCTAATATTAAATATCAGCACTGTCTTCCACCTGCACTTCCCCTTCCTTTGACTCTTCACCCTTATATTCGTTGAACACATTTTCCTTCTCTACATTTACCTATCACAGATGAGGTTCATGCTCTTCTTCGTTCCTCTTGTTCAATACCACCTGCATGTTGATGACACCCAGATCTATAGTACCTATCATCTCCTTATCGCTCTCCCTTTGTCTTAGACCGTGTAACTGCTTTGCCTCAGTCTCTAACTGGATGTCTGTATGTTTCCTAAAACTTAATTTCTTACAAACAGAACTCCTCACATTCCCTTCCTCCAATGCTAACATTCCCTCATCAGTTTCCCCTAATGTCAATGGTGCAATCATCTCTCATCCCCTCAAGCTCGCTAACTTGGTGTCATCCTTGACTCTGACCTATTATTCACTAAGGCTCCTGTCCATGTATCTGATTTGAGGACGAGACAAGAAGATATCACTGGAAATTCGTGCCAGGTTATTTCCGCATAGATGTGAATGAAGATAGAAGAGAGAAAATAAAAGTGAGAAGATGAGAGAGAAAAGAAAAACTGAACTCATTATCTTCCCTCCTTCCATCTCCACTCGGGACCTGAATTCTGTATCACCATTAACAACATGACTATCTCTTCTACTAACCAGTCCGGATGCCTTGGGGTCATCCTTAACTCAAACCTCTCCTTCACCCCTCACATTCAGTCCCTCGCCAGATCCTGCTGCTTGCACCTAAAAAACATCTCTCAAATCTGCCCATTCCTCACCCAAGAATCCCTAAACACTCTGGTTCATTCATTTACCATGTCCTGTCTTGACTACTGCAACACTCTTCTGGTTGGAATTCCTCTACAGTCTGTCCTAAATGCTGCTGCTAGGCTTATCTTACCTGCACGCTGCTATTCTTCTGCTTCCCCACTCTGTAAAATCCTCCACTGGCTCCCTATTAACTTTAGAATTACATTTAAAATCATTGTACTAACATTTAAGGCCCTCCATACCACCACTCCTCCATACATTTCTGCCCTCATAAACAAATACTCCCCTACTCGATCTTTACATTCTTCCAATGGGCTAAGGCTCTCTTCCTCACGTATTACCTATTCCTTTTCCCATCTTCAAGATTTCACTTGTGCTGCCCCATACATCTGTAACCTACTTCCACCAAAATTTCCCTGACAACATTCAAGAAAAATCTTAAAACCCACTTCTTCATAGAAGCATAACGTCTTAGTTGCTAGAACTTCCCTGTCACTGATACAACCACCACAGTACCTCTAACCTTTATTTGTTCCTTATGTTTGTCATCAACCCCCTTCCCTCAAGTTTGCGAGCATGGAATATGACATACAGTTCTTTTTTTTTTTTTATTTCATGTTTATCAGAGTATTTCCCATATTTGAAACATAGATTTATTTTTAAATATGCCTATATTGACATTATTGTTATTTTAATTGTGGAACTTTCATTGAATTTAACTTTCTATATATTTTATGCTCTGTCAAAAACACATTTAACCAATGAAACAATGCTAATTATAACACTAATAACTTTAGCTTTCCCCACCTCATAAATTTCAGTATTCAGCACACACTGCATAAATTCGCCCTGAATCACCACTGAAGATAAGTGAACAGTAACTTGGTTTATCCCAACAGTGTGGAGGCTCCAGTATAGGCTCTGAATGTAGGTAGCAAACCCTAGTAGAATAACCGTACACGTGTATAGGTGAACTGCATGTGGAATACCTAGACATGTAACACAGGATACCATGGGTTAATGTAGGATGGATTGACAGACACATCCATGTTCGGTTCACTAAACAGGTAGTCATGCAAGCCAGGGTCAGTTCACCAAGCAGGTAGTCAGACAAGCCAGGTATGGTACACAGGCAGGGAAAATCAAGAACAGGCAGGATAATAGTCAAGCAAACCACAAGTAGTAGTATGCATGTGTAAGTGTATGGTGTTAGAGTGAGTGGGTGTCAGAGAGAATTTGCGTGTTAGTAAGTGCGGCATGTGAAGGCATATAACCTTACCGTACTTCTTAGTAAATCAACCCAAAGATGTTTGTGAGTGAAGAGAAATGAAAAGAAAGACAAGGTATAAAGAATTTGTTTTGTGGTCATACCAGGAAGATATATATATATGTCTATATCTTACTTAATTTAAACTAAACAGTTTTTACATGCTTTGCCCAGAGGGAGATTCAATCCTATTAACCTAAATTGAAATGCAATCATAAGAAACAGTGTGCTATTTAGTGAGTTTCCAGCTTTGTCTGCTGTATAATTGCCTTTAGGTATTGAGTAGAATTTAACTGAAATCCTAAAAAGCAAGTGTTGGAACAACAAATGTATACTGATCTAAATTGAAAGAAAAAAAGAAACCAGTAACTTGATACTAACAGTTCATTATAATAGTTAAAATTAAAAAGTTTCCTTGGCTGAGTTTCAGCAGTTGATGTTGCTTCATGAGAGTTGTCACAAATGGATGTTCATCAATGCTTCAGTAGTAGTTTATGTGACAGCAGATGTAACACTGAACCTTCCAAGGTAACTCAAGCAGGAGCATTCTTCTAATTGCAACATGGTGCTTATCTATTAAAGTTGTATATACTGTAAGCACCATATTATTAAAAGGATAATAGAATATATAATATTTTGAAGGTGAACTAGACATATCAAACAATTATCTATATAATCTTATATAATTGTACTTTAAGGATTAAGGTGATTGTAGGCAGTCAATCTAAGACTTTAGAACTGTATGATATAGCTCCTCCCAAATTGTGACTTGGGACCCAGGGGTGCACTGGGACCATCCAGGGACCCGAGCAGCAAATAGTCATGGGCCCCTGTGGTGATGCTCCTCCCTTAGCCATACATCAAAACCACACCTCTTGCTGGTTAATCCCCTCCCTTGTGGTTACAACCCTAATATCTATTTTTCAGTATTTGTTAAATGCACAAACACCCCAGAAATGTTAAAACACCATCATAAATATAAATTGTACAGAGCATTTTGTAAAAATGTTTCATTTATTTAATAAATTAAAGATGTTTAAATAAATAACATTTAATGAACAGATAATTTCTGTAATAACATAACCCAAAAAGCACATGAACAATATGATCAAGTCAGTCTATCCTGCAAAGGTAAATGAATTTACATTCTCTGCCTCCATGCCTCTATTTCTGTGAACGTATCAATAACTTTATCAAAGCTATATTCATGTTTACTATATACTGAGCCAGACATTGATGTTGGTACAGCATAACTCCCATCACTATAACTGAGAGATTACCATCTACATTAACAAGTCCATTCAGACTTTACTGTAAACCAACAGATAGACTTCCATACCAGACATACTACAAACTCAATCATATACAGTCAAGCCATTAGATATAACCACATCTGTTCGGATCCTATGGACCGGGATAAACACCTCCAGAATCTCAGGAAGGAATTCATCAACCATGGGTACAGTATAAAAATCACAGACCCCCAAATACAGAAAGCTATCAATATTCCCAGAGAAAACCTCCTGAGATACCAGCAGCCACAAAAATGAGATAGGGTACCATCAGTGGTATCCTACAATCTACAAATGGAAGCCCTGCGCAAGATCTCAAAGGAATTACAAGAAATCTTGCACACTGATAAAAAAACTTCAGAAAATATTCCCACATCCCCCACTGCTTTCATTCAAACAACCTCCTAATCTCAAACAATGGATAGTAAAGAGCACCCTTCACAGGCGAACAGCAAATGGTACCTCTGCCTGGCAACAAAAGAAATGTGAGACCTGTGCACACATCCTTCCCACAGATGAAATACATATACCAGGCTCACATCTACACCACAAAATCAATGGCTGCTTTACGTGCAAAGCATCTAATGTGGTATACTTCATCATTTGTGCTAAATGCCCAACAGCGATGTACATGGGGAGAAACATGCCAAGCATTGCACAAACAGTTTAATTCCCAAATACATACATACATACATACATACCATCAAACAGAAAAAATAAGATACACCTGTTGGAGAACATTTCTGTCAGCCTGGCCACAACAGTCGGAATGTGAAGCTGTTAGTACTGATGGGATCAGTCTGCACCCAGAGGGAGAGAAAAATATGGGAAACTAATATACTATATATATATATATATTTACTTGTGGAAATGGGCCACAAATGATACGGCCAAATTTTTCTTAGCGGTTTTTCTATCTAACCGCTTCAAGAAAAGCAATGCTTTAAAATATGCATTAGAAGACAGATAAAATGTGTGAGCAAATGTGTATGCAAACCTATATATGTTTGTATGTCTAAAAGAACACCATCTAACATAAGGCATTGTATAGGTGTGCGAGTCAGAACAACTTTGATTGATATTTTAAAGTGGTGTGCAGACTGTGTAGTGGGACACTTTAGATATTGCAATGCAGTATTTACATAGAAAAAATATTTTAGTAAATAAGCTTGTCAACTTACGTGGTCAGACATTTATGTCCCAGATGTGTGCAGTGAAGTCACAGTGAAATGATCAGAGGGATATGGATGATACATCTCTTCATTCTGTTCATCTAGACACACTTTTAATGTTATGGGACGGATCACTCCTGGCTTTGTCTTAGATTAAAAATTAAGATATATATATATATTAGACCATTTTCTTTTATACGGGTTTAAATTTGGTTATGAATGCAGTTAAGACTATTGTGCTCTTAGAAGCAAGTTTTCTTTTTTTGACAACTTTCATTTCTCAAACCATGGTTACCACATCTCTATGATGGTTATTTTTGTTCCATTTTCAGTGTCTTTGACATAACTACAGAAGTTGTCTCAGTCTTGAGATATTCACTATCCTTTATCTTAAATCTAGAAGGCATATATATATATATATATATATCTACATACCTACATACTGTATATACACACACTTCTAAAAACATCATAATAACAATAATTCACAGTGACAAAAGATAGCATTTTAGAATCAGTGGCATTTGTTCAGCCAAACATATATTGCTAAGTAAGTGTGTTCATCTCCCTTATTATGAATATACATTGTTAAATTACATATTTTCTTCTCAAACAAGTGTTCAATTTATTCAGATAAGGGCTGACTTCACTCTAAGGGTATTGTTAAACATGTGGATGCATCACAGTGCAGTTAATTATATCAGAATAATCATGCTGCAATTATTGTTTCATCAGTGTTGATGACGGTAGAGAACAAGATTGTGAGATGCACAAAATTGAAATTTTTTCATTTTCATCTTTGTGTTCATTATCAGGAAAACATTTTCGTATTCTACCAATATATTTGTTTTTTTCTTGGTTTTCTGCCGTTTGCCATGGAAATGCCATGAAACGGTGATGAAATCAATAAATGAACGCATAGAAGTTGAATAGGGTTTGTTTTGAGACCAATTCTATATACTTGCCTAACATTTGCAACTTACCTACAATGGCATACTAACCAAACTGAATTTAACAGGACTGAAAAGAAAAACAAGACTGTCCCGGGAAATACAGTACTGTTGGTAGGTAAGCTGATGGAAGACAGTGGGTCAAAAACTCAAAATAAGCTTAGACTTAAAAAGGGTTAATGTAATGTTAAGGATAGTAATAGTGCACTGGTTTGGTTAAAGATCATTAATTTATTATCTAATTGAAAATTGAATAGGTATTATTAAAAATAAGGGATTGATTTATTATTATATTTATTTATTCTACCTACATTTGCACTCCTACTTTACCCGAATTTGACGGGACAGGACTGAAAAAACTAGACTGTAATGGGAAATTCAGGACTGATGGTAGGTAAGCGGATGGGAGAAATTGGTTAAAAAACCAACCAGTTAAGACTTTCAGTTATAGGGTTAATGTTGTAGGGTTAATGTTATAGGGTTAATTTTCAAAAAAATGCAGCACAGACATTGGATGAGCCCTCGGCATGATGTTACAAGAGTGAGCTGATTGGACAAATGAAGAGCATCTCACTCAATCAATGTCCCTCGTTCTCTTTCAAAAAATGGCGGATGGGACACAAAAAACAAAGACGAACATGAAAAAACAAAGGTTCTTCACGTTGTGCGTCTTCCTGTATCCACCGCCATATTTGTTTATTCGGTATTCTGTTTGAGTAATGAAAACACAGCATTTGTGTTTGTTTTGATGTTCTCCCAAACAGGAATGCACAAGTTTAATATTAACCTCTATATTTTGCTCATTTAACTAATATAGCACACTGTGAGGGGTAGCAGTTGTTGTAAAGTAGCACTTTCATTTACATTTTTTAAATAATCATCTTTTGACCAATCACGGTGTAAAAGATCATTTAAAGCAAAGGTCACAATGCTGTCACTAGTATTAATTGCATATTCATTTAAAACAGCAGGCTGTAAGTACAGATTAGACTTGTGCCTTTGAATTCCTACAAATTGCAAAGTTAACCAATTTTGGCAAATTCTCAAAAACGAGGCCAGATCCCCATGAAGCGGACAAAAATGAAGCAAAAATGTCAGAATTTTCCCTTACAAAAAAAATACTCCAGTTTTTCTGAAGTAATACTGGTATTTGTTGGACATGAAAAAACTCCAATACTGCACTTTTACTGCAGTATTACTGCACATTTACTGCATTTGTACTTCACTGTACTTCATGGCAAGGAAGACGCTGAGGGTCAGGGAAAAGAGACCCACTGCCCAAAATGTCCAAACTGAACACTAGCAGTACTTTTAAAACTTGCACCTAAATGGTGGTGGTTCCAGACATCCAATCGGGTAGGAGGACGTCACTCAAAGTGCCACGTTTTTGGCGGAAGTTCACCTTAGGGTGATGTAATTCTGGATGAGACTTTCTCCAGGTTATGTCTGATCCTCCAATCGGGTGAGAGGGCGTCAGTGAAACCATTCGCCTTAAGGTGAACTTCCAACAAAATTTGGTGGAAGTTTGCGTCATGTTATGTCTGCAGAGATGTGGTCGAATTTAGAAGAGAGAAGAAAAAAAAAGTTTAAAGAAAGAAGTTAGAAGAAGAAGGACAAGAAGATGTGGAAGCATAAGTGATCAGCGGAAGCAGAAATATTCAGCAATAGCGGAAGTGGTCAGCAAAGAAGGTAAGGAAACACTTCATGAATGTGAGAGAGAGTGAGAGCAAATGTGAGTGAAAGTGTTGGGCACTGGGCAACACATTTTGTTCCCAAATTAAAAATGCCCCCCCTATTTCCATTCCAACAGAATGGGCAGGCCATAATTCTTTGCCCGAAAAGAAATGGGCCAAAAGCAAACCGAATCGTTTCTGGCCCATTTGAACATCTCTAGTACAGGTGTATGCAGGGATCTGATGTTTAGTTAGATATTATGTGATCATGGTTTGGATTTGACACAGATTCAAAAAATAATAATTTTCATTTTGTAAATTTGTTAATTAAAAAGTAAAACTTTGGAGACAGATACATTGTAGCTTCTTAATGGGTAATGCCCAGCAAAACTGGAACACCATTATTTAGTTAAAGGAATTTAGCTCAAGAGCAGCAGATTGAAATGTTCCTACATTTTTAGGGGTGGACTGGGTTACAGTTCAGCACGCAGATAACATCATTGATTTGAAAATAGTTCACTCATTTTTAGCATGTTCTATACATCTTGGCTCGTGTCCCTGTCCGAATCTCATCTTTAAAGCCTTTTATCTGTAAACTTAGCATTCAATGTATCAATTACAAAATGTCAATTTAGACTGCTAATTTCCCTTCATTGTCCTCTCCCTTCTGCTGTGTCTATACATGTGTTAGGTTTTGTTATAGAGCCTACAGGTTTATTAGATATGACTTCTAGGTCAATACCTTCTTTAGGTAGTGGAGTGTAGCCACAGCAGCCCATTGACACTTTCTGTACCTCACAACAAGAAAGTTGTGGATTAAATATGTATTGATGTATATAGTGCAACCATATTCTAAATAGTTATTCAGTAGGATAACAAGTTAGGGAAGAAAATAGAGAATAGCCCTGCCTAAATAACCTTGCAATCTAGATCAAGCTGTCTGACCAGCATTATAGTTTTTTTTATAATATCCAATTAATTTATGTGAAAAATAGATAAAATGACAGCTCAGCTTCGTTTGCTTTTATTAATGAATCACGCCATCCATATAATAGGTTTTATTGGAGAGGAAACACTTTAAAACCTATTGAATTCTGCTGCCCATCACTGTTAATTGCATATATTTGTGCTTTATTGCATGTTTGAGAGGCTTGAGGGACTATTCCTTCTTAAAAATAGGTTGTTATTATTATGAGTCTGTGTTTAATGCATATGCTTTTAAAATGAAATTGCATGTTTTATTCCAGGGAGCTTTATTGGACTTTGTTCTTCTAATTCATTTTTTTCCTATTAGCTTTGTTTGAATTTAATAAATAGGGAGCAGTTCAATTTAGTTCCTCACTGCAGGCTCCGTTTTCCCATTATTCATTCCTTTGACTATATCTGTCTGTAGCTATTGAAAATAAAGCCTTTAAGTTTAAAAATGTATGCATGTGCTGTAATGGAAGTTCTTTAAAGGTCACAAGCAATTGACACCCCAGGGTGCATTTTTATCATCTTTTAAATCCTCACACTATAATTAAGACTGAATGATATTTAATTGAATTACTTGTAGTGAGACAAGCAGTCTTCGGAGTTACAACCCATCTTCAAGTTTTGTTTTTGTCTTATTTTTGCCATCTTTATATGCCTCACACAACCCATTTAAAATTTTGCATTTTTTACTTTTTTTCTCTAGTATAGTATTTCATTTTTTAATGTTAGTAACAATCCAGCGATACACATGATATTGACCCATGTGACCAAAATGTTTAGACCTTTACATCTTATTAACAAGTATTAATTAATCAAGATTGTAAATTATATTAGAAAATATAATTAGCATTAAAATATTAATATTAAGTTAAATAATAACTTTACAGAAAGAATTTCACAATTAGCTAAAGAAGTCAGTGTCATAGAGGGCTTAACATTAAGGTCAGTGAATATATGCTTAATAACCATACTTTTGTTAAACGATTGAAAAAATCAAAGTAAAGTACTTACAACAGATGAACTCTTTGTTGTAGTCCTTTGTTGAAGGGAAGCCTGTAGAATAAAAAAAAATGTAAAACAAACTACACTAACATTTTTACAATATATAATTTATTTCGTACCAATATAAACGTACAATTATGCCATTTTATTTTTATCTACAATTTAAAAAAAAACACTTACAAATAATTTACTTTAGTTTAACACCATAGGCGCAACATAAAGCATGGTATCTCTGATATTATAATGACTCTCAGTTCAGCAACATAATATTTCACACATTTAGTGTTCCTTTCTCCAACAGACAACAGTGTATAGATATGAATGCTTTGTTTGTTATACTATGTGTGTTCTTTGCATTCCTTAAAATCTAAGAGCAGTTGTGTGGCATTAACACAAGAATATAACAAGAGTATAGTTAATGTGAATATAGCAAATAACCATATAAAACAAAAACATATTATAAGGTACTAAGGAGCAAGCTATACATATGGAAACTATAATCCCTCATTTACTTGGCTAGTGTTAACATTAACAAGTCTTATATACAAGTTTATGTTCTTATGGGATTTTTAAATATATCTAAACTTTGGCATATTTTTTTCCATTTCTAATTCAGTGAAGTATCATAATGGTTTGTTACATGGGAACAGAAGCTAAATATAGTATGAACTGTATTTTAGGAATAACTGTTAGATCCCCACCACTATTACACAGAAGTCTCAATGTATCTGCTGGGATGCATGCAAATCATTTGTGTAAAAAAAAAAAAGAAATGAATGAATTCAAATGTATTCCGTTTTGGCATACAGAAAGTAAATGATAAGGATATAAAATATATTTGGCATTAGATAAGTAGAGATAACGATAGACCCCTTAAAATAACAGTGTGTAAATGTTTAGGAGACTTGTGTCTCTTTTGTTATGTAAAGTGTAAAGATCTGGCTTGTCATTTTATTCTGGTATAGGGTGCAAACTCAACCCCTGGGGGCATCACCCTGATTGGGTATCTGTGTATGTATAAAGAGATGGAACAACTGTCCTCCTGATATTGTCTGGAGCCTCCTGCATCAGAATGAATCCCACCTACTCCGAGTGTGCCAGATTCAGTATGAGTATCTGTTAGAGTGCCCAAATTTTGGCATAGAGTTTGATGTCACTAATGATAAGGAATATATGGCTAACTAGACAGGTAACAAATGGACCAAGAACAATTTTGTTTTTGGTCCATTCTTCTATCTTCTCTCTTCTGTCTTTGTCCGCTTCTCTATAAACAGCTTGGCAGGAATATGATTTCTGGTAAACTTCTGCAAAATGGGGGGCACTTTCGGGCCCATCCTCTCCCCTAATTGGAGGATCAGGGTAGAGGGTGTGCCCAGAGCCTCCACCCTTTTGCCTGAAGTAACCTACTGGCACATCTTCTCCTCTGGTCCTCCAGCAGTGAAAGAAGACAGGAGAACAAGAAGATGCAAGATTAGAAGTGGAGCTGCTAGACACGGAAACAGGGACATGGAAACAGTCGGCAGAGAAGGCACAGACAACAGAGAAACGTCTTGTTACCAGTGGGGTACCTCAGGCATCTGAACTTGGACCCATTCTTTTTAATATTCTTATTAGTGATATTGAAGAAGGTCCTGATGGTAAGGGATGCATTTTTGCTGATTACACATAGATTTGCAACAAGGTTGATGTTTCTGGAGGTAAAAGTCTAAAGGCAAATGATTTAGGTAAACCGGAAACACCATCTGAGCTGTGGCAACTGATGTTTAATGTGGATAAGTGCAAGATAATGCATTTAGGGCATAAAAACCCAAGGACAGAGCATAAACTATTTTATACAGTCCTGACCCCAACATATGGGGAAAGGGATGTAAGGGTAATTATTTCAGGACTTAATGGTAGGTAGGCAATGCAATAGGGCAGCAGGTAATGCTAGCAGAATGCTTGGTTGTATAGCGGTAGAAAGAGGGAAGTGCTCATGCCGTTGTACAGAGTACTGGTGAGACATCAATCAGAATATTGTGTACAGTACTGGAGATCGTATCTCAAGAAGGATATAGATATGTTGGAGAAAGTTCAGAGATGAGCTACTAAAATGATTCATGGATTGCAGGATAAAACTTACCAAGAAAGGTTAAATGATCTTAACATAAATAGGCTGGAAGAAAGATGTGACGGGGGGATATGATAGAAACATTTAAATACTTAAGGTGAATCAACACAATAAAGGATGAGTGTTTATTTAAAAGGAGAAATACTACCACAACAAGAAGACAATCTTAATCTAGAGGGGCAAAGGTTTAAAAGTAATATCAGGAAATATTACTTTACTGACAGTGTGAGTGAATGTGTGTCCACAAGTTTCAAATGAAAACATGTTTCTATGTTTTCATCTGATTCCTGGGGGGGGGGTCTGGCCTTGTTTTCAGAGCTTCGTACGGATTGCCAAATTTACCAAAATTTGATAAAATTGCAAATTGTTCAAATCCGAATGCACAAGTCTAGTTTACACTAACTTTTCTACAAAGGCATCTAACCTTTCTACAAATTTCTACCTTTTCTTAAAATGAAAACATAATGCATTATGCAGCACGAACATGGCCCTCCGGTTGCAGATGTCTGCATTTGTAATTTAATAATTATAATAAACTACTTAAAATAAACATTATTGTGCTCATGTTATTGAGGGCTGGAGGAATAGACAAACCAAGAACAACATTTTTATTAATGTATTTTTTTTCACTTTTTTTATGTCCTTGGACATTGTTGTAAAACAATATTTTTTTAGGAAAGTAATTTATATATTCCTTTGAAACTACATTAATACCTTGGCCTTGAAATGTAAATGATAAAAATGGATTACTTTCAGTAACATAATTACATTATCTTGGATGTTTTTAATCTTTTTTTTTAATTAATCTTTTCATTAATTGACATTTATCACCTCTTGATTTTTTCTTGCATTGTCATGATGAAAATGATGTACCAATACAAGATAACTTACAATATTAAAAATGGCAGTTCTAAGAAATTATTTTTGAGTGTACCATTTATTGAATATTAAAAGCTTTTGAAATTCATTTTCTTGGCCAAATAACATTCCTAACAATGTCCTAAATAGCTGTATAACTCACTCGACACAACAAGATTGCTATATGGAATTAAATCCAGTGAATATGATAATGTAATAATGATGAGTAGTAATCTAAAATATAACTTTTCATAATTTACCATAGAATTTATTGAAACAAAAAGTAACAAAATGAACTAAAGAGCTAAATAAATATAGATTTATTATAGTAATATAGTAAACCAATTTCCTAGCCACTGAATTCAGCAAACACTATGGATCCTAATTGAAAAAATATTTCTTACTGCTTCAGTGTAATTCCCTATATTCACTACGTAAATACTTCCAACTGAATATAAGGGCTAAGTTAGAAACGACTAAAAAAAAAAGGCAGTAGTCTGACACATGTTTCATCAACAATTTGCACAGTGTTGACATGCAATGGCAGATAATCAGAGGTTTAGTTTTAATGTAAGGAAATTTTATCAGAAGAGACTGGTAGATAAGTGGTACAGCCTACCAGCAGATGGTAATAAGTGAGGGAATGTACTGTAAACATGGATGCATCAATATCTTGAGTCTAAGACAAGACCAAGGACTCATTATAGGGTCTTTACATCAAGAAAAGAGAGCAGGCTAAATGGGTTGAATAGTTCTTATCTGCCATCAAATTCTATATTTCTATTTTTTTATTATAAATGTAAGTAATCAATTACAACATTGATAAATACATATAAAAGCTGATTATTCAAGCTTACACAATATTTTAATGTTGTGGATCTCAAAGCTTAAGAAAAATAACACAGAAGAAAGAAAAGCATATGCTACATGGACAAAAGTATTGGTAAACACCTCTTAAATACTGAAATCAGACCTATTGTCATATTTTGTATATAAAATCAAGCTCCTATCCATGCAGTCTACATTAACAAACATTTGTAAAAAAAAATAGATTGTTCTGAAGAGCTTAGTAAATTAAAGTGTGGTACTGTGATAGGATGCCATCTTTGCAGTAAGTCAGTTCATAAAATGTCATCCATGCTAGATATCACATGGGCAACTGTAAGTGGTATTATGTAACATTCCACCCTTTCCAGTCTGGAATTCTGTTCACTCTGTGCTGCTCATTTTCCGTTACCAACCAATAGTGGCCGCCCTTGCCGCTCTGAAGCACTCAGCCTTTATAAACCTGCCCAGCTCCCACTACATACACTACAAACCACTCCTACTACATACAGCACTCAAACATCTCCAGCATCTCCAACACAATTTTAATGTTTATGGTTGAAACTTTTGTATTTTAAAGGGATACCTGTACCATCTCTGCATTACTTTGAAAATATCTCATGTAGACTTAAACTATGTATCATTTACTTAACCTGTAAAACGCTTTCCCCCAGTCGTTAAATAAATAATTGAGTCATTTTATTAATGCTTAACTTTCTCAACTGCATTAATTTCGTCAATTAAATCGGTTACTTTTGAGATGCATTGTTTTTATTTTTCAATTTTGCGACTTTCCACAGTTCCGACTATTGTAATTAAGATTCTAATCCTTAAGTAATTAAAAACTCTTAAAAAAGGTAAGTTAAAGTTTGACTGCAGCTATAAAAAATTATAAATATTAGACACGTGCAAATGGGCCAACAACTATTTGGACAAATGTTTCAGCTCATTTTTGGCCAATTCATTCATG
Source organism: Spea multiplicata (assembly GCA_009364415.1). NCBI lineage: Eukaryota > Metazoa > Chordata > Amphibia > Anura > Pelobatidae > Spea > Spea multiplicata. Next base: position 45,491 of record VKOC01049611.1, read on the forward strand.
CAAACAAGTTGCATTCCCTGCCCATTCGGTTCAGACGCAAATTAGGGGGCATTTTTAATTTGGGAACTAAATTTGATGTCCACATTCATTCACTCACACTCTCTGACACTCTCATTCACTTTCTTTCTCATGTTTTCTGAATGTTTCCCTACTTTCTCTGCTGACCACTTCCACTTCTGCTTCCACATCTTCTTGTTCTTCAACTTCTCTCACCAGAAGAGCTGTAATTGTGGCGGACATTTGCAACAGGTTATTTGTTCAGATATGCGGATGAAGATAGAAAAGAGAAGATGAAAGAGAGAATATTGAAGACAGAAGATGAACAACAAGAAGATGCAGAAGTGGAAGTGATTGGCAGAGAAACATTTAGAAAACGTGAGAGAGAGTGAACAAGCATGAGAGTAAAAGAACCCACGGATTTCAGATGAATATTTGGAGGTTTTTGCTTCTTTTTAATCTGCTTCATTGGGGCCAGGCCTCATTTCTGTGGCTTCATAGAAACTGCTAAATTTGCCAAAATTTGATACACTTGCAATTTGTACAGATCTAAATTCAGAAGTGTACTAATTATTTATAATTTTAGTCTTTCCATATTTTTAAACTTAAGTCTCAAATATACGTATAGATGAAAAATATCTAGGGGAGAAGAAAAATGAATATTAGTGGGAATATGGGACTTTTAAATTTTTTTCTAAAAGTAACTCATATCTCTTACAATTAAATTTATAATACACATTTCCTTTATTAGAAATTTATTACAAAATACATGAGAAAGAGAGAGATTTGTGCAGTCTATTCTCTCCATGTACATCCAACTAGGGTATGTAGAATGTAATCTTTACCATCTTAGATAATGAGTAAGCATACATATCTCATAAAGTAAATGTTTGGGTTGATCTGGTGCAGTCACAGGCGTCCCTCTGGGGAATTGTTTGTGGATCGGGCCTACTTCTCTTGGAACAGCGATTCCTCCACATCCATTTATTTGGGCAACACTTGGCATTTGGAGTTTGGCTTAGGAGTGTTGGAGGGTACCTATCGTCCTATCCCTCGACTATATTGCCCCTTGCCACAATGCAGATTTCACAACGGGTCTTGAGGGTAAATCTCTTTTTTGGCTGACATCCCAGATCAGGGTTTGGGAGTTCGGCTCATGCGAGGGTGTGGTCTCGGCCCACGTTCAGGAGGCGATCGCAGGGGTTGTTCAGGTTCCTTCCCTGTTGGCTCCGCATGCAATGCTGCTCCACCATATTGAGATATTTACATCTAAACTTACACCTTCTCAATGCAATGAAGTGTGTGATCCCCCTCTTTTGGAAAAGTGCAAGGGACCCTACAATTAGGGATTGGGTGGAGGAAACAAGGGGATTGGAGGAGCTGAAGAAGCAAGTGGCAGATCAGTACCAAAAAAATATGTGGCAACTTGGATAGTTTGGATTTAATTTACCTCTTCTAAAGGAGTTTAGAACATTGATAGGAACAAGCTCTTCCTACGGCAGAGTTGAGTGTTTTTGTTTGTTGGTTTTTTGGCTTCTTCCCCCTCTTTTCTTCCTCTTGCCCTCTGCTTTCCTCTCCTTCTTGCTGCTCTTAAGTGGGCTCTGTATCTAGATGGATGAAGTGGATACCCAACACCTTTTATTTGTTTTTCTCAAGAGCATACTTCGGTCAGACCTTTTATGTATTATACTTTTGTGTTACGGGTTGTTGACTCACATAGGCAATATATTTAGTTTTTATGTGTATAACAGAAATAGGTTATCTGGTTTTGTTCATATGCCTTGCCCTGTCCTTTTTCTTCCGTACCCCTCTCCCTATCCTATTATATGGACAATCTCAATAAAAATTAAATCTACAAAAAAATATAGTAATTCTTACTATAGTAGTGAGAGAGGAGAAATAATTCTGATGATATTTGGAAATCCATAAAATTTGTGGTACACTAATATAGTTCAGAAACTATCCTAATACAATAATCTTGTTTTTGGGACTCATTAACCATAACGGTGATATGAACGGTGAACAGTGTGTGTATCATTGGCTAATACATAGATATCTATCTGAGTTTTTAATGTTAATCTATATAGATTTTTTTAATGGTTTTATGTCCTGTTTTATCTCCTTATATTGAAAATTCTGACACCTACATATTTATATAAGTATTCATAGCTTATATTATTATTATTATTATTTATTGTTTTATATAGCGCCATCAAATTCCATTGCGCTGTACAATGGGTAGACAGGACATAACAAGTAGTATGTAACATAACAAATTAACTTTGTTAACTTTGTTAACAGAGCCAACAGGTGAGGAGGGCCCTGCTCAAACTAGTTTACAATCTAGAGGGATTTAGGGTGTATTACACAATAGGTAAATATATAGGAGAAAAGGAAAAAATATATACATAGTATACAGATAAACCTTATCAGAACATTTTTTCTCTAACTTGTAAAGGATCTTTGAATATAAACAATTAGTCTGACCAGAAATCCTCAATATTATGAATTTTCTTCTTTTTAAGGGGTTTTTCCTAACGTCTTTCATGATCATGGTTTTGATGTCTGAATTTCAAAAGCTTACTATAACATCCCATGAAGCCAAGTTGTTCCTTTGGGTTTTGAAGTCTATGGGATCTTTCTATATAGATCAGGGCCAAAACTTGTGGAGTTAAGATTGTTAAGAGAGCAGATATGTTTCAAGATTCTCCTTTGTGATGCTTTCAGAATTCATCTTTTTCTAACAATTTTCTTACAGGATCTATCCTCAAGGTCTGTCAATTTTGTTTCCAAAGATTCTTAGACACAACTTGTGATTTTTTGGATTGTAGTTTCTTGAAATCCTATTGAATTTGTTCAACGTATTAGCTTCAACTTTTCACCCAAATAGGAGACTTTTTTGTAGCTCCTGTGTATTGGTATCTAGGTCCCTTTTGATCTTATGGCAAAAGATATCCATCATAGATGAAAGAGGACATGGATAGATTGAGATTGTTCCATTTCTATGATTCTATGTTTTATCCTGATTATCCTGTTTTCAGTAGACTTGGGCACCAGGGGGCTCTTCGCGTTTGTCTTCATCCCCGTCTTCTGCAAAAAAAAAAAATCTTCGTACTCCGTGAGTATTCGCCCGTTCCTGTCTTCTCTTCGGGTGAATATTTGTGGACATTGTTCGTGTTCGTTTTTTCTTCATTTTTTCAGTTTTTATAAGGGGTTAATACCGGGTTAACACTAATACCCCAGCAGCTCTGGTGCCAGGAGTTTAAATGTCCTTTGAGCAACTCTATTGGTCGCCAGCAGCCTATGGTGCCTCAACTTTGCCGGGAGAGTCCGTTGGTCTCCCTGCTCTATCGATTGTACGGACATTTAACTGATAGAGCAGGGACACCACTGGTCTCTGTCAGACAAGTAGCTGCATTAGGATTTTAAAACTCTATCGGTCGCTCGTACAGACTTTTAAAGTCCGGGTGCCATAACTTGTTGCACCTTAAGGAGTTAAGGGGCAGTGAGCCTATTGGTCGCTTGCACGGCCCTTTAACCTACGGTCAGGAGTTAAAAAAGGCAGTGCGATTGAGCCTATTGGTCACCTGCAGGGTCTTCCTGTAGGCGACCAATAGACGAGCCTACAGATTTCCGCTTCCGTGACTCCCGCAATGTCACAAAGATAAGGTAGGCTAGATGGGGAAGGGACCGGGGAGAGTTTTACCACCTCTGTCTTCTCTTCTTCATGTCTTCGGAACGAACACAAAAACGCACTCTTCGTGTTCGTTTTAATGTTCGCCCAAGTCTACTTTTCAGTGGTCCTTTGATTTATTTGTGAAGAATCTTGACTTCTGGGCTACCAGAAGAGACTTATACCTTTTTGTATCACTTAATGTCATGATCATATACCTGCTTGGTTTATGTATTAAGTGATTATTTATTAGTAAGTCAATTATATATATATATTAAAACAACCAAAATTCCATCAATGTCAACATTAAATAAAGTTGATGTTGTATCTTTAATTTTAACCGAGTGTTGTAATTTGATATGTAATTTAAATCAAGAACATTTTGATATATATCTAGATCAAAAGAAAAACATGCTCACTCTGAGCTATACACACAGCCTTACCAGGGCCCAGAGCCGGCCCTGCTATGGAGCAGAATGGGGCAAGCTATTAATAGCTTGTCTGTGGACCTAATGCACGATGCACAGAGCGACTTCTCCTCCATGATTAATGATTGGAGGTCAGCTCTCGCAAGGCAGCATGAGTTTCCGGAGCCAAGTACTAACAGCACATACTAATTATTTTCTGTTACCCATGAGTTCAAAATAAGGTATACATTTTGTGCTGTTACAAGGAGGCTTCGTAAGCTCTTGAATATCTCAAAATAGAAATACACAGGCCTATGAATAAAATGAAATATTTTTGTAAATCGTTTTTGCTGTTGTTGTCCTTGTAAGGGTTTTTAAAAGTTAGAATGTGGTAGCTTACATATTTTGTTTCCCGTCCAGTTGATGGTGTTCTTGATGGTGATTTTGTCATCTGTGTACCAAAGATAGACACAACGTTAATTACTGAGATACTTAATGAAAACAAAAAAATGACTTGTACAGAGGATTTTAAATACACTATAAAATTAAAAATGCAACTCTTTCAATGCCATAAACAGTAAACAAATTAAAACAATGTTAACTGTGTTTATATCAATATGTTTTTCATCGTTTGCTATGTTTGAACTATTTGCTACAAGTTTATAAATTTTAAGAGTCTTGGCAAAAGTTCATGTTCTTTGCCTTTTGATGTGGGTTTTCACCCATTAGAGTATTCATTTATTCGGGCTTCATTTCAGAAATGTATCAATCTTGATTTTGTGGCTTATTTAACGTAACTGAACTTATTTAGTCAATTACTTTGATTTTCATCTCATTGCATAGGTTTCCATTGCTTTTTTAGAATTAAAGGGTTCTATCTACATATTAATTGGTATTAACAGCTAGGAAAAAGCATGGTTTTGATTCAGCATCTCATATAAAACCAAGTAAAACAGTTTAAAATCTAGGCTATACCCATTAAAAAGACAAAACATCCAATGATCAATGGAAAATAACTTAAGTTATGTGAGCTACATAACCCAGCACATTGCTTGCTTTTTCTGACTCTTTATTGCATTGCCTACTACTTACCTTTAAGTTCTCAGATCTTGTTGTTCTCATGTGGAACACTTGCTATATGTGTATGTGGCTTTGAGTAGTTAGCACTGTTTTACATTTGTTCTCTGTGCTCTGAATTGCTTACGCGTGTGTATATTTAGCACTTTAAAAAATACAATTAGGTCTGGTAATAATTGGACACTGACACAAAATGGCTTGGACAGCCACAAAAGACAACAGTGGTGGATGGTCGTAGGATCCTTTCCATGGCAAATAGAACCCTCTTCACAACACTCTCCAGAAGGTAGGCATATTATTATCCAAGTCTACTGCTTGCTTCACAAGAGCAAATACAGAGGGTTTACCACAATGTTCAAACCATTCACAAGCCACATGAATAGAAAAACCAGGTTAGACTTTGCCAAAAAACATCCAAAAAAGCCTAATTCAGCAAATTTGATTACAGGTGGACAATGACCCAAAAACTGCAAAAGCAACCCAGGATTTTTTAACGCAACAAAGTGGAATATTCTGCAATGCCCAAGTCAGTCACCTGATCGAGCATGCATTTCACTTGCTGAAGAAAAAACTTAAGGCAAAGCGACCTACAAAACAACAAACAACAACTGAAAACAGCTACAATAAAAGGCCTGGCAAAGCAACACAAAGGAAGAAACCCAGCATTTGCAATGAACATTTTATTTATGATTGTGTTCATTTGTCCAATTACATTTGAGCCCCTGAAATAAGGGGACTGTGATGTGAATTAGTGAATGAATGATTATGTGTGTGATAGCATGGATGTGTAAGGGGGAGCAAAGGTGACATGGGCAGGCTGTTTGGGTCAAATATGTCACAGGCAGGCTGTTTGGGGACAAGGATGCCACATACGTGCTCTTGGGGAACAAACATGGCAAGTCCTATGAGTGCTAAGCAGGTCCTGTGGATGCAATCTGGGTCCGGTGACAAGTACTGTGTGTGCAATCTTGGCTGGCCTTTCGGTGTGCAAACTGTGATCTTTGTCTGCAATTTAGGGTTTCCATTCATTATTTATTTGATATATACCTTCAATGCTGAGTTTTCTTGTGGTTTTTCAGTTGATCTATACCTGCAAGGCTGGGTCTATGTGGACACCTAAAGCCAGCCTTCATCACTCGCTGAACACTCACCATTCATTTGCCATGCACGTGTGGCAGGATGACGTTTCACATGGAGTCACATTAGGGTCAGAAGGAGAGAACACTGCACTGACTCTAAGAGTCTCCTCCTAATCTGTAGAGTCAGGGCTGCAAGTACCTTTGTATTTTGGGGAGGTTTGGTATTGTAGTGGAAGGTATGATTGTATACCCGGGACGGGCGGGGGGTGGGTAGGCTTAAGCAAATGCTTGTCCAGTGTCCCATTAATATTTAAAGCAGCCCTGCCTTGAGTGGGGGTTGGAAAATGAAAAGTGGTATGCCTGATGGTTATTAAAATAGCTTTAAAAATGTTAAATTACTGCTTACTTCAATTATTTTAGGAGCCATTTGTCTTTTTGAAGATCTTGATCCATATTCCCTGTGCTAAAAAAAAGAAAAAAGAATTACATACAAGAGCATTCTATCTGCTTGCCTTTAAATTCTTGAGATGAGAATTACCTTTTTTTCAGAAGCACATTAAGGATATATGTCGAAGAAGGATTTGCCTTTTTCAGTTTTCACACGGGTGGGGTTACATTTTAACAAATCACAGTTTTATTATATATATATTATGAAAAAGGATTTTAAAAAGTATGTGATGCTGGCACATTTTAAATTAGTATTGCTGCTGTTATTGGGATATATAAGTATTTGACTGTAAGGATAGGTGATTAGGAGCCCAGTATGCAGGATACTCCAAGTTCAGGTAGAGAAGGCAGGGTCAGACTCACTAAATGCAGCCATGTCTAGAAATGTAGCTACAGAGAGGGTCACGGGAAATAAGGAAGTCTGTTAAACAATACCTAAGATCAGGATCACAGAATACAGCGTAATCCAATAATCAATAGCCAAAGGTCTGTAACAGGAATCAATCTTAAACGCAGAGAACGCTCAGGCACAATAACTGATTTTTAAACCTGCTGCTAGAGGACGCCCCCGTACGTGACATCATTGGCGCGCATTCCCCGCCGTCTCCACTCAGGATAAAGCGGAGCCGGCCATGGGGGCAGCAGATGGATCATGCCATGTTAATTATTATGGTTTTGCCTGGTACATTCTAATCCAACCAGAGGTCATTGTCGGCATATCTTGGATTTGCTGGTTTTGAATAGAAGTCTCCAAAATGCCAGATTAAGGAGGGTATTTTATCTCCTTTCCACCTGCTCCCACCCACTTTCCACCTCTTTAAAGTCTAACTAGCTCAACAACAGTTTCTTATAAAATCAAGTGTAAATAAATAGAATGTATGTGTTTTTACAAGAGTTGGATTCTTCTTATTGATATTGATAAATTAAGAATATATCTACATCTGTCTACACATATCACCTATAGGAAAATATTGCAAAGAGGAATAAAGTATGGCTCTAGCGCCAAATTAAACTTTAGGGCAACAAATACTGAATGTGTCTGACATTAATAATAATAATAAAAATACAGGGTGTGAAAGCAGGTAATGTATCACAAAAGGGCCTGCACAAACACACAACCTCACATGTAGCTGGAGGAGTCATTTTGGGTGTGGAAGGCATCCAGGATAGCAGGCAAGGAAACCAGGCAAAAAGGAGCAAGGAGGAACAAGGAGTTTGATATTCATGAGCTAAAAGTACTCAATAAAACGCTGATAGATAAGCCCCTCCCCCAAAAAGATGCGTTTTCATCCCGCATCTTTTAAATTAGATGTAACAAAAGTAAACTTAATAAATCCATTTCCTACAAATATTTGTTTGCTCAAATTATCCCTGTCATGAAAAAAGGTAATATCATTGGAATTAGGTTACGTCGGACAAAACATTTGGCTGATCATTGCTAATATAATAAATGGCTAACACAATTCATGTCCAGATGTATGATTGTTAATACATCCTCTTGCGCGATGGAGGTAACTGAATAAACACGTGATCTAATCTATTTTACTGCTAACATATTAACCTTAATGATGCCTTGTCTGATTTTTTTTTTATTTTAAAAGCTACCCCTGCTCATGAAAAAGGGTAAACGCTTTGGATAGGTTGGGTGAAATGAAACAACTGGTGGATCACACCTCGTCTAAGATATATAACAAAATAAATAACCTTTGTTTGGATTTATGATAAGGGGTAGGTTATAAGGGGTTGCGGATCCTAAAAACTGTTAATATCACTGCATTTACACTAAAAGAGACGCGTTCTAGATTTTCAATTTAATGGCTTATCTGGCTGGCCTAAGCATCAAATCATGCGATTACCAAAGGCAGTGGGTCATGTAAAACTTCATCGATTGCAGCACATATTTCCTCTGTCTGTTGACGCAGTTGAGCTGGGGAACACATCTAAAAAAGAATAATAATTTGTAATTTTTTCTATGATCATGAACCAAAAACTTATATGTTAAATATATGTTACCTCAGAATGTGTCTCCATTTTCTCTTCAGCAGCGTTTGCTTCATTTAATTCAGGTTCATCGATTGCCTGAGGAAAATACATTTTTTATTATTCTAAAACTGTACAGGTTATGAATATATGTATGTTTGTCGATTAAATGTTCATTCCATTGATCACCATGTAGGTGGAATTAATTTTTCTTAAATGTGATCTCAACTATTTAAAAACTAAACAATTAGAAATCCAATATAGTCTTTGAATTGTAGTACTCTTTTAAATGGTAGGGAAATTCATTACATTTGGTTCTATATAAATTGAGGTTAAAGAACAAATAAACACTAATTTATTATTTAAAAGCATAATAAAAATATATGCAGTGCTAAATAATCATCATAAATACCAAGTTGACAAACAAAAAAATGTCATACAATGTAATTTTCTATGTCCCACCAGAATGCTATTTAACTTCTTAGAAAAAACTCTATTTTTTTTTGAGACCTGACCATTACACCAACAGGGGGTTTTATTATCACATCACATTCTAAATACATAGAAATTAATATGTAGTTGGTCCACCCTTTTTGCAGCTGTAACAGCTTTCACGCGTCTGGTAAGTCTTTCCAAAAGATTTTGGAGTGTTTGTGTTGGAATGTTTGCCCATTCATCCAGTAGAGCATTTTTGAAGTCAGACGCTGATGTTTGACGACACCTGGTTCACAATCTTCGCTCTGGTTTATCCCAAAGGTGTTCAATGGGCTTGAGGTCAGGGCACTGTGCGGGTCAGTCAAGTTCTTCCACATCAAACTCCTCCAACCATGACTTTATGGACCTTGCATTGTGCACTGGGGCACAGTTATGCTGGAATAGAAAAGAGCCTTCCACACAAAGTTCCCACAAAGTTGGAAACATAGCATTGTTCAAAGTGTCTTGGTATGTCCCCTTCAGCATACCAAGATATTTTGGACAATGATATGCTTTAAAGATGTAAAGAGGTGACCAACTACATATTAATATCTTGTACATCTACTAACATGCACAAGCGCACCTAAGTGATTAGAGGATGCATTGTATTATCTATTGACTAGAATGTTTCCCTTTGACTTTAATGGGCCCCACTTAAATCGATGATGGATGTAATGCATCTTTCAACCATTTTCTCTGTGCTTCTCACAGCTAAACCTTTCCCCTGAGCCAAGAGTAATTTCTTTTAATTTCTACACCCCCTTAAGTATTATTTTGAGCTGTATCCATTCACAGACGTTTTATCACTTTAATCTTTTGCCTAGTATGTTTTCCCTATATTTTCCCTGTTTCAATATAGTTTATTGTATCTCTAATTCCAGCCAGTACCTGTGTTGTGTATACTACATTACCAAAAGCATATTCAAAAATATTATATATTGATGTGTAGGTGTAGGGTCACTTCATAGATAACAGCACATAATTTCAAAAAACAATACATTAGAAAGCTGAGAACATACAGAATACGCCAATCCAGAATCTAACACACTGTGTTTCTGAATTAGCACATATTTTACATGAACAAACAAAATTATATGGATTTCTTATTTATACTATGTCACCCCCTCTTAAAAGTTAAGCTTTATTATGAAAGTATTTTGTACAATGCTACAATTGTAGTGAAAACTACTAACTAAATAATGATGTTACATAGTTACATAGTTCATAAGGTTGAAAAAGACCTAAGTCCATCAAGTTCAACCCTTCTACCTTCTTATTCTTGATCCAAAAGAAGGCAAAAAACCCCTAATTAAGCTACTTCGAATTCTGCCATCAGGGGAAAAAAAATCCTTCTTGACTCCAAGAGGCAATCGGATTTCTCCTTGGATCAAGAAGCTCTAAAATATTAATGTTATTCTATTTATATCCCTGCATGTAAGAAAATACCGAGAGCCCTTTTGAAGGCATCTAGTGTATTGTGATTAATTGTTGATTTACCGTAATAGCATAAAAGTAAGGGCCATATCGCCAGTACTATTGACGGTGAATTCATTCATAAATACATTCCTTCCTTGCCTGTATTGTGTGTAACCAAATGATATCAAATGATATCATTATCATAGAGCTCTGGGTGTTAATAGCTGTCACAGCAAATGAAAAAACTATAGCATAGATTTTTTCATTTATCACAAACCTTCTGATCCAGAAGCAATGTGTTTGTAGGGATTGCAGCAAAAGCCTTGTAATTTGACTTGATCCTGTATGACTGAAAATAATCATTAAGAAATTGTTTTATAAAATAATTAAATGAATAAATTATAATAATTGAAGTAGTTTATATTGTACATGTTTAACGGTTCACATTTGGGAATTTTAGTTTTCTATTTATTTAGGGTTTTTTTCTTCCTTTTACAAATTAACATACAAATTCAATTAGCTGAATCTACTGCTCAAAAGCTTCTTTAAGCTGAAAGTTGTATGTTTTTCCTTATAACTTAATCCATGTTGATATATGATGCAAACTTGTGCAGAATAGAAAAAACAATTAATTTATACTTATGATACTACCATCAGTTTAGCTAATTTTGATTAACATAAAATTATTAAAAATATATGAGTTTAGCATCCGATTCATAGGGCCTTCTAAAATGTGCAAATATATGTATCAAAATAAACATACAATAATAATATTTTTTATCTGTATTAATTTATAAAGCAATACAAAATGCTAAAATGTCACGCACATAAAATTTTGAACTTGCTTCGATATTTTTAAAAAAAAACAGACATAGAAAACACAGGATTTAAGTTAGAAGTACAGAACTTGTTATATCTTAATGATTTTCCACGGCAATAAAAAAACACAGTGTTGTACATGCAGTTTCATATAAGAAATAAATGTCAACATTATAATTAGCCCACTTTAAGGATGGCAGCTACAGAATGAAAATAGCATTGATTTTAATGCAGTTGTGTAATTTGCATTTTCCATAGCAATAACTTCATAAAAATTAGTTTTGGGCATCCAACATTAGAGTTTTAAGAAAATCATGGCCATCTACAACACAGGCTTGGAGAAAGCAACATGCCACGTCCCCTTTAATTTTCTGGTCTTTCCGTTCAGATGAAATTTGGAGGGCTTTTTCCATTCAGAAACAAAATTCATTATCAATAATCCCCATTAATCTTCTCACACACTGTCTCACACCTTCTCAATCACACAGATCCGTGGAGAAAGAGAAGCTTTTCTGTACCTCTCATGGAGGTACCCTCCCCCCATTCCTCCAGTTGGGGGATAGGGTATGCTTGGAGGCTCCATGCTTTTTCAGAGGCACTCTCGGAAGCATGCATAGCTCCCAGAAGTTTACACAGGGTTATTTTATGGCAAAATAGTGGAGGCTCCCGATGATGTCCTCTACCCCGACCCTCCAATTGTGGGAGAGGACGTCACAGGAAGCTCTGTCATTTTGGCAGAAGTTTGCCAGGAGATGTGGACAAAGAAAGAAGAGAAAAAGAGATATAGATGTAGAACATGCAAAACAAAAAGATGAGCTGCAAGACACAGAAGCGAAGCTGTGAGACATGGAAGCAGAAACGGAAGTGGTCGGCATAGAAGATAGGGAGGCATTCAGAGAGCGAGAGAAAAAAAAGCCTGCATAATTTGGACTACAATTTGTAGATGTGTTGCTTCATGTGTGTGAGGGTATGACCTCTTTTATGGAATTCCGTACAAATTGACAAAATCTGTAAATTTTAGTAAATTATCAACTTGTATGAATCAGAATGAACAAGTTCACAAATTATATTCCATGGAGGAATATAAGACATAAAGGGGGAAAGAGATGGCAGGCATGTAGGAATCTAAGGCAAGGGGGAAGAAATGGCAGGCTTGAAGGAATATAAGGCAAGGGGAAAGAGATGGCAGGCATGAAGGAATATAAGACATAAAAGAGGAAAATGTGGAAGGCATGGGGGAATATAAGACATGAAGGGGTAAATAGATGGAAGGCATGGAAGAGTATAACAAAAGGAAGAAGGAGATAGCAGGCATGGAGAAATATAAAACATGAAGGGTGAAGGAGATGGCAAAAATTGAGGAAAATAAGACAAGATAAGTCTTGTATTCCTCTATGCTTGCCATCTCTTTCAAGCGTTTATGTCTTATAAATGTTTGCACAAGAAAGACACATTTCTAACCTAGTTAAGTTACAAATATATTTTAGTGGCAAACATTTTTACATGCATTTTATTGATGCAAATGGCAATCATTCACATGCATTTTCTTAGAGGGTACCTTTTTATTGTCAGAGTGGTCAAAACATTGAGATAATGAACTTGCTGATGGCAAGTCGATGGACCTTGACAAGGCTGTCATTGGTGGTGAACGGTCATTGTAAGAAGTACATTTTGGCATGTTTGTTCTCGGTAATTCTTCTAGACTTAATGAGTTAGAATGAGATCTATAATTTGAATGTGATGATGAAGAAATATCCAGCTTTGAATTCATGTTATCATTGATGGATTTTTGCAAAATATTGACAGTAGGTTGCAAAAATGGAGTAGATAATATTGGTTTCCCAGTGGGATGACGTACTGCAAGCATCTGAAATGAATCTTCCTTTGCTGTATAGTATCTTGTTTTAAAATCATCATCAGAACTGACATATTTCTTTTTGTTTTGTGAGCCAGTTTGTTTTTGATTGTCAAAATCGGAGTGTGAGTTAGAAAGATTATATGTAGAAACTGGTGGAGAAAGTGTAACCTTTCTAGATTTTCCAAGAACAGAATATTTTTTTAAGGGTTTATAAGTCTCTTTACTTAATGGAGGTTTGACATGAAGTGGTGAAATATTTTCTTTACTTGAGAATGGTGAAGTACTAGATTTGTGTAGTAAGGGTATGGATCCTGCTTTCTGATGACTGTGAACAATATTAGATGGTTTAAAATACATCGAATCTGGAGAAAGGGCCCTGATTGGTCTATGATGAAGTGAAGATTCAGCATACAAAATATTTGACTCAGAAGCCGAGGGCAACATGTTGGCATGTTTTTGAAACTGAACAGTTTTCAACTCTTTTGGCTTATCAAGAGAGAAACAAGACAAAGACTTTCTGCTTATTGTAGGTTGATTAATAGTCTTCTTTACAAATGGATGTAATGGATCTGGATTTGAGACAGAATAATATTGAGTGGAATCAGGACTAAATGGTCTTTTATGACTTAGTTTTTTGGATCTCAGTAAAGATGTTAAAAATGTAAGGCGAGAAGGCACATGGGAACCCTGGTCATAACTTGAAGGAGGGTTGCTATATAATGTGGAAGTGGAACCATAATATGGTGATTGAATTGGGCTTGGACTGCGACAAATAGGATATTTAATAATGTGAATTGGTAAAGGTGATAATACATTTGATTTTTGACATGAACTCAGAGGTAATGATGGACCACCTTGATTTGGGGTTTCTGGACGTTTAGAAGAATAAGCATATCTTGTTTGGCCATGTGGAATATGTGACTGTGTAAAATGGGTGTCCTTTAAAGAATCTGAATTTAGAATACTGAAATCCTTAGCAGTACCTGTTATATCATTTTTACTAGCAATGTATCCTTCCTGCAAGTTTACAGAATTACTGATTACTGGATGCCTCTGATTTTCAGATAAGTTAAGTTTAGATTGCCTGTTATAATTTAGACTTTGGTTGGTTGAGTCTATTACAGTTTCTTGTTGAAGCTTGGATGGGATAGAACTGACAGCAGAGACACAAGAATGACGCTATAGGAAAAAGAGAGAAAATACTATGTTAATAATGCACTTTACCATAGTCTAAAATTATTCAGCTTCTGAGACTATTTTTTTTTACATTAGCAGTTCCTTTCAAGGACATCAAACTTTTATGAAAAGTTAAAAAAAATGAGAACTGGTCTATCACATTGGGCTTTAAGTAAACCACCCTACAAAAAAAGCTACCATGCTTGATCATCTTAATAGCATGAGAGAAGGACAACAGGCATTTAAAAAATAAAAAAAGAAATAAACTAATTAGAGACAGATTTACCTTAGGCAGAATACGCTAAAAGCCTATTTTAAACTATGTTGCTACCATGCCATTTTATGGATCGTGTAACTCACTATATGACCTACTCATTTTTAGCTGGAAAGGTTCGGCAGCATAAAAAAAACCTTATAAGAAACAGCAAGAAAAAAAGGTAATTTCCTTACTTGCATTTCCTTACTGTGAATTAAACAATGAACTATATAAAGCATATACATTATGTGAATACTTGACCATTACAACCAACAGGGCCTTTTATTATATTGCATTTTCTAAATTGATGTGTAGCTGCCCACCCATTCAGCTATAACATCTTCAACTCTACTGGGAAGGCTTTTCACAAGATTTTGGAGAGTTTTTGTGGGAATTTGTCCCATTCATAGAGTAGAGTGTTTTTGAGGTTGGACAAGAAGGCCTGATTCGTTATCTCTAGTTCATCAAAAAGGTGTTCGATCAAGGGTGTTGAAGTCAGGGCTCTATGGGGCCAGTCGAGTTCTACCACACAAAACTCATCTAACTACGCCTTGCTTTGTGCACTGGGGCACTGTCATGATTCCAGCCTCGAACACCTTTGGGATGAACTGGAATAGAGATGGGGAGCTAGGTCTTCTCATCCAGCATCAGTGTATTGGATATAATTCCAATATCCAATATATTTTGGAAATCCTTCCCAGAAGAGTAGAAGCTGTTATAGCTGCAAAGGGGGGGCAACTATATATTAATATATATCAAGGATGCAATGTCATAAAAGACCCTATTGGTGTAATAATCAGGTGTCCCAATACTTTTGTTCATATAGTGTAACTCACGGGTTCATATATTTCTACATACTGCATTTTCATGCTAATTCCTTTATAATGTTGCTCACTTCTTGGTCAAAAAATTTAAAAATGTATTCATGAAGGAAGAAAGTGTTAACATTAGATTTATAACTGCATTGGTATTAATTAATACATAACAATCTCCTATATTGGTAGCGTTGTTTAATACCATTCTACTTAATTTTTAATTACTTATAACATAATTTATTATTTCCAGGCAGAGACTTTGGAAACCGGAATTGGATTTATGGAGGGCAGCAATTCAAGAGAACTGTGATGGAAAACATGCAGTACTAATAATTTCCTTTATTGTCATGGTGTTTCTAATCAAATGCACATTTCCCTTTCCACATGTAAAGATCTGTGCACAAATACAGTTTTCAAGGTAACAGACTGCTAGCTCCCAGATCAACTGCCATACAAGGTAAATTGATTGGTGTAATTACTTTTGGCACTTTGGATTGACATGGGAGTCTGTGGCATCCTTTCTCAATCCTTAAGAAGGTGATAAAGTAGAAAATCAGCCACGTATACTGAAATTAAAGTGTATTTCTTAATTGCATGGTATCATGCTCAGCATACCAGAGGAGGTGCTGGTGCAGGGTAGGGCAAACTCAGAAGAGTTCTTGGCCCTTTAACCGGTTTCCCCTCTGGTTGAGCCTTTTGGGTTTGAGCATCCATGAGACTTTCTGATAATCTTCCAAGACAAACAAAAGCAGTATAGTCAAGACAAACCGTAGTGAGGGAACTGAGCTTCAGGGTAATCAATATATCACAGCCAAAGAAATGAAGCCGGAGTTCAGAGTAATTGAGATATCAGGAGGTCAGGAAGCCAGAAAACAGAATAGCAGAGGTCAAGCTGGGTCAATCACAAGATACAAATAGTAATAATGCACTAGGACAGGATACACTATGACTAGAATAGTTAAGCCCACCAGAGGGTAAGGTATACTGAGTTCCAAAGGCTTATAGAGGAGAGGGAGGAGAAAATGTGCCACATTTGGATTTGGGAGTCTTTGCAGTGGGCTCTTGAACCACGTTGTTGCGGACGAACTCCGTAAAAGAAAAGAGGTCCGGCTAGTTATTTTTGGTGCTTCTTGACGAACAGCCTGCAATAAACTCCTCCATCTTACAGACAACAACCGAAGCCCAAGCAAACTTACAATATTTTGCTAAAAGCTCACAAGCCTGCAATACACTCCTCCATCTTCCCAACAACTGAAGCCCAGGCAAACTTGCAACATTTTGCTAAAAGATTTCACTCGGGCTGCCCCTTATCTCTGGAATCTACTTCCACCGAACCTTCAGCATTTATCCTCCCTCCCAACATTCAAGAAACATCTCAAAACTCACTTCTTCAGAGAAGCATACCATCTTAGCTGCTAGTACTTCCTTGTCATTGATATAACCACCCCACTACCTCTCACCTTTTTGTCTGTGGCTTATGTTTATCACTGCATTCCCTTAAGATCGTAAGCTTGCGAGCAGGGCTCTCTCCACCTAATGTATCGGTTCATCTTAGTCTTGTCTCGTCTTGTCATACCCCTTGAATATATGTATTGTATTAAGCGCTGTGTAAATTGTTGGCGCTATATAAATAAAAGATAATAATAATGGTTGGCTATCACTGCCGGAGATATGCTGATCAGGCCCGGACTGGGACAAAAAATAGGCCCGGGCATTTCAGGCTGAGCAGCCCATTTTTATGAAAAAACAGATATGTACATACATATACATAATACTTGGTCATTCAACATGCCTGTGGCATCTTTGCCACCAAAACAGCCTGCCTGTGGCATCTTTGCCCCCCCTTACACATCCATGCTATCACACATACATCGTCATTCACTCGTTCACAAATATGCATTC
Source organism: Spea multiplicata (assembly GCA_009364415.1). Taxonomy (NCBI): domain Eukaryota; kingdom Metazoa; phylum Chordata; class Amphibia; order Anura; family Pelobatidae; genus Spea; species Spea multiplicata. The sequence continues at coordinate 62,867 of VKOC01049611.1, forward strand.
ACTATTTCACAGATATTCATTCATACATTGATACTCATTAATTCCCTCATTCAGATACTCATTAATTCCCTCATTCAGATACTCATTTATATATACTGATTCACAAACATTCTTTCACTCACTCCTTCAAAGGTACTCATTAATTCACTCTTTCATTCAATCTCACATACTCCATACAGCCTCCCTCACCCCCTTACCTGAACTGATGATGTACGCGCCGCTCGCGGATCTGCACAGGGGAAGCAGACGTGCAGCAGGGTCATGTGACGTACGCGACGTAAGTCACATGGCTCCGTTGGATTCCTGCGTCCCCCTGGCGGTAGAAGAGACGCTGCTCGCGCGCGTGTGCCAGGTAAGTAGCGAGCCCGCTGCTAGAGTTGCGGGCCCGGTCGCAGTTGCTGCGGGCTTAAGGGGCAGATGCCCCTTTTGCCCTGCGTTAAGGACGGCTGCATATTTTAAGGTAGGGGCCTGGAGCTGCAGCTCCATTAGCCCCTAAGTAAATCCGGCCCTGCCGCGGCCTGGGCTGGCCTGACCGCGGCCAGGGCTGGCCCAACCGCGGCCCTGCCCCGGCCTGGCCCACCGGGAAAATGCCCGGTGTGCCTGATGGCCAGTCCGGGCCTGATGCTGATGAAAAGTCAAGGAAGAAGTGTGTTCCCCTCTCAGAGACATTGAATTGGTCTTCTTATAAGATGTCCTAAATAATTAATGTGCACCAGATGATCAGATGTCAAATTTTTAAGTTGAAAAGCTGAATTGTGCATGTCCAAAATATGGCCTATTATCTCCCAAACAATCTAACAAATCTATGCTTGGGTGGTATCACTGAGATGTTGCGGAACACATCTTGGCATGTTGTTTGACAGTGAAATATACCAGGAGCTGTACATCTATACCTGAAGTGCAAAGTGTGTGAAAAAAAAACACCCAAAAAATTACTATCACCAAATCTGACAAAGGCTGGTGGTAGGATAGTGCATAGAAAAGCTTAAAATACTAGCATTTGAAATACCCTTGGGTGTCTAGTTTTAAAAAATATGGGTTAATTGGGTACGTATAATTGGCTGGCTTTAAAGATGTCCCAAATAAGACATGAGGGCAGGTTTCCAGATTTGGAAGAAAAAAATGGTTTTGAAATAACAATATGCTACTTATTGTCCTATAACTTGCACAAAAAAGCAAAAAAACATAAAAACATTGGGTATTGTCATGAAGGGGTTAATGCTAAACTACATAGGGATTATTATTTTTATATATATAAATGCTTACTAAACAATATTTCAGTTTTTATGAAAACAAATAACCTGCATTATTTCAAGACGTTTAATAATTAATATTTCACACAAAACAATATGTTTTATATTATACAGATGAACCCATATGCTGTTTTGGTAAAAAAATACTCTACCTGAAGTCCATTATCTTGATATTCCACATTGTGCAAATACGCATCTTCCTGAGCTTCAGAAGCAAACACCTCATTTATGTAAAATGTATCTATTTTAGGTTCTGGTGTAATAGATAGCTGTTTCCATCTGGAATCGCCTCCAGAAAACTTAGATTTATCATCTGTTTCCTCTTCTTCATCGGAGTTCACAACATAGACAAATTCAGCAATGAAAAGGTCATTTTGTTGTGCATTCTCAAAACCACTTGAGGAAACCTCTTCTGCCGATGACTTATGCACTATACTAGACTGGCGCCAAGATTTCAATGGGCTTCCATCAGCTGTCATGCTATCTCCTTCAGGCTGTAAAGAGTTGGTAAGTTAAACGACATGCTAAATGTCAGAAGGTAGCATTGATAGAGATTACATAGGTTGTAACATTTTGTATGATTGCTAGAAAATGTTGGTATTATGCTGCACTTATTAATTATAAATGCATGCTGATTTGTCCCTGTCAGCCCAGTATTTCAATTCCCATAAGGACAAGTGTCTTCTGTTGCCCTCCATGTCTTTCAGCTACCTGCTGCTTTCTGCAGCCTCTCTCCAGCCTCCCTCTTATCCCCCAACCTCTTCCTTCCCTTTCTACTCTTACCTGCTTTCCCTTGCATCCCTCTGCTTCCTGTCCCCTCTGCTCTGATCAACTGCCTTCTGTTCTGCCCTGCCCCCTCCAGCACCCCACTACTTTGACCTGCCCCCTCTCTCTTCTGTTTTGGTAACTTTCTCTGACTTCTCTGACTTATTTGTAATTAGCCCCCTGCTCCCTTCAGACCCTTTCTATCACCTCTGCTTTAACTTACTACCTCCAGCTGACCTCTGCTCCTCAGAGCCTCTTCCTGCCTCTGCTCTAACTTTGCCCCTTCAATGTCCATCTGCTAGACAATCAAGGCAATTAATTATAATTTAAAAGCAAGATAATACTGGCTCTAAAGAAAGAATTTCAGAGAAAGAGGTTCAAAGTAACAATGTGTGACTGCCAAAGTCTGTTTCTAGACCTACAGATCATAAAAAAAACATCCTGATGTGCATCTCCCCATCAGAGGAACCTAATTGTCTATGGGTATAAAACAAGAGAGCTTATTACACCTTTTTGTGTTTCCCACCCAAGATGATTAATTACATATTATATAACCAGATTGATTTTGGGTTTTTGTGTATATTGCGTTTTTTAGACGGGGCCTTTTGTCCGTATCAACGTGCAGTGGAGATCTAAAAAATGTTTGGAATGCCCTATGACGGTCACACAATGTTAATTTGAACTCATTCCATTTATTTTGAGCTATCTTTAAGGTGTTAGTGCAACCTTTAATGGATAAATAATAAAATATGCATTTCTTTCTTCAGTTGTTGGATTGGTAGGGTATGCAATTTGTAACAGTGATACTTTCTTCTACTGTAATTAGTAACTATGTCCTTTGGTATTGATATGGTACTGTTTTTCTTTTTGCATACATATGTAACCAAAACCCAAATAAAGTAACAATAAGGTAGAATTTAACAAGTAATGCCTAATAATTACCCTTTTGAGTTAAACAACTAAATAAGTTAGCAGTTACCTTGTAAGAGGACATTTCTTGTTTTCTGCAGGTAACAATTCGGGGACTTAATTTCACCTCCTTTCCCACTGACACCTGTGTGGGAAGTGTTCCACTTTTTGGTACAAAGGTAAAAGGGAGAATAGATCCACGTTCAGCTGATGAGATCTAAACAAAAAATACTATCATCTTTCATGTACCTTTGGATAACAAACAGTATTATAAGTGGTTTCAGACAGAAGAATAAAATGTCATGCTTTTATAGCTAAATATTACTTGGATAAAAATGTCATGTAAAATTTATTGCAACATTAATATTTGGCATTTGCAAATCAACATCTTGTTTTGCCTTTTTGACATTAAGATACTGTAGATGTTTAATTAGATAAATGCTAGAATGTAATTTGTGCAGTAACATTTACTTTAGGTAAGAATACTCCTGGAAAGGTAAATGTTAAAAGGTCAAGGACTTATTTATTCTCATGATCATTATTACTGCAATCACTTCAATGTAAAATGCTGCAATTATAAAAGCAATTATCTATATGTTTTAGCACTTAATCCATCACTTAAATTGATAGCTCTTGGCATAAAGACTGATACCCGACAGTACTTCAATTCAGGCTATAGCGTCGTTTTCCTTTTTAATGGAAATAAAAATAATGATAAAAAATAATTACAAAGATTACCCATATAAAATTACTAAAGCAGATGTTTTTAACAGCTAATTGATTATCCCTAATAGTTTGCTTAGATTAGCTTTAAATTGCATGCCTAAAATATCCTGTAACCTATGGTGTACGAGAATTTATCCTGCAATGAAAAAAATGCTTTACATTAAGTGGTGGGATTTTTAAAAATGGCAAAATAACTATTTGCACAGTTTTACAAAAATATGCAAACATCCTATTTGCCTTAAGTCAATATGGCGACAAGTTTTTGCTTTATAAAAATGCCATGCTATTTGAATACTAAATGCAGAATTACTTTTTCAGAAAGTAAATTGTTCCTCTACTTATTATGGAAATTAAATCATTAAATGCTAGCTAATGCTTTATAAATTCGTTTACATCCCTAATGATAATATGCAAAATTCCCTGACTGACAGACATTCACTGTTCACTTAGATATATTATCTCAATAAATAATGTAATTTTAGCTGGTAATATTTTGTTTCATTCTGTGTTCTCTTATTTTTCCCTCCTTGGATTCATATTCCAAAAAGTGTACTGTACATAAAAAAATTCTCAAATTAATTTAGTAATAATAATCACAAGATGAAACTAAGAAGATCATCCTATCTTGAATAAAATTTGGCTATTGCAAATAACAGTTTGATCATTATATTCAGATCTCCACTGGCCATCTAGCACACTGGCAAATGTCCCATACTCACACTGCACTTATGTCGTTAGGTGGTCACCAACCTTATCTCCAGTCTGGCCCTGATTATATTCATCATTGTGCAGCTGAATTTCCATACTATTTTGTTCAGGTACTAAGTAAAATAGGGTGCAAGGGGAGGGGTGGAGGGTTAGGGGATTTCAAACATAAGCTCTACACCTAACATAGGGTAGTATATTCTTATAATCCTCCAAGTCCCATTTGGATGGGACATGAAGGGAGGTATTACAGGGGTTACACCACTCCCAATGGTATATTATTAACCTTCTATACCAGTACAAATATGGAAGAAGAGGGGCACTTATTGGCTTTCATTGGGTTCTAGATACTACTGTTTATCCTTTTTTTTAAATTATTTAATATTTAATTCAAGTTGAATATTGTGTAATGTGAATAGCAGTAGTAAATAGTAGAGTTGAACACATACTTGTTGCTGCGCACACACACATACACTGCCACTGCCACAACTTGTATTTACTGCTTGTTCAGTGAATGTCCCAATATATGTTTTAGTCTTTTGTAGTCTTTATTCACCTCCTAACCTTTACAATGTGCATGCATATTACATAAGTTCTGATGCTATAAGTGTGTGTTCTCAGATAATGTCAGAGACAATAAAAGTTATAGCGCATTTACGGAAATGACCCCCAGAAAATATGTTGTTGCCAGTAGCACATTATCCATTAGGCACACTAAGCAAGTACCTAGGGGGCCTCAACCTCACGAATTTAAACTTTTTCAGCAGTAGCACTTAATCGTTTTGTTCAATTTCTCGATATTGATGAATTACTTTAAATATAGAACTATATACAAATGGTATAAAGAAGTCCTATGTGTAATTTGTGTGTGTATACTAAACATGAAAAAGGGCAATAATGATTAAATAAGCATACTGTAGAAGTGGTAAAAATCCTCTAGTCAATAGTATGTGAAAAACCCTGTCTATGAAGTGGTCACAAACCATAATCAGCTGCTCATCCAGATCCAAGTTCTTATGGGTTTTTTTGTTTGTTTTTTTTGCTTTAGCAAGCTTTGTTTGGGAGAAGTATATTTTTTTATATACAATATATAAAATTATACATAGTCAGAGGTACACCACACATATCCACTGTATGTGAAAATTATCTGAAGTTACATACTGCATCAGCTACACATTTGTGGAAGACAAACCTACATTAACTATCTGTTACTAAAACGACAAAAAAAAGGTAAATTTTATTAAAAAAAATTATGTACATGGGTTTTATAGCATCAACCTTTGTAGAAAGAACATGGAGGTAAATTTCTTACAATTCCTTAAATATATAATTTTAATGATGAACACTCTATAAATGTGTTCTAATAACATGACAAAACACGAATTTCACATTTTTGTTATCAGAAAACTTTGACATACATGTCAAAAAATGTAAAAATGTTAACCCCTTCCTTACTAAGGCTTTGTTGTGCAGTTAGTACTGCAAGTCTTTTGTCATGTTTGATTTAATCAAGATTCCCCTTTTGCATGTTTTGCATGTACCCACATGAATTAAACCTCCTTTTTTTCAGAAAAAAAAGTCTTTTATTTGAAACCATAGAAACGTGGGAAAAATAATAATTGAGAGAGCTAGTATGCAAAACATCTATACTAAAAAGGTTTCTCTATTTACCATTTTTTTCAAATGAAAAAACACTTCAAATGCAGCTCACCTGATTTGTTTGAAGGCTCGGTAAATCAGTTTTGTAAGAACTGGTAGACCTGTTTTCTCTTTGCTCTTGAATGTGTTTGATGTCAGACTGAAAAAAATAAGGGAAATGTGACATTAGTGACAGGATGAAAGCTAAATGAAAATTTACAGACATTTATATGGAACGTAGGCTGCAGTGGGTTTATGAGAATGCACAGAATGTCCCAGAAGAATTTGGGCAAATCATCAAATTCTTTACCATTACATTTAAAGGGCATATATATAAAATGGCAACTACACAGTTATCTATGCAATACATTTATTTTATATGGGGCATATTTTTTTGTTTAAAATGCCACATGGCACACTCTATTCAGTAAAATGTGTGTGCATACAACGTCTCAAAAAAAGTGCAAGTTTACAACATCATATTAACTACAGCCAACTCACATGTTGCACTCACCAAGGACACACTTAACAGTAGCCTAGTCAAATTGATGCAAGCTAAAGAAATAACACATAGTTTTATTAACCCACTTTTGCTTAAAAGTTGCAGTGAGTTGGACCTTAGACATGAGAGTGCTATATACAGTGTAAGCAGAATATAGTTACTTTAGGGGTCAGAGGTATGAAGCCATTCCATGCCCAGACTGCTGGAATGTTTACTGTCCACTTCCCTGGCACACAAAAGGTGCATTGGATGGACATCATCCCTTTTCTCTAGGGGATATAGAGGTGCAGAATGGCAGAATAATGTATGTCATTTAATGAATCATTGTAGAGCACTTAGCCCTCCCCATTCCATAGGACAGGGGATGGATGAGACAAATGCTGAGCGCATGCCTCCACAAGAGTTCATTTTCATCTGTAAAACTGGTAAATCCTTCCAGATTCTTAAATGTCCTTTTTAACCACAAAAAGAAAAGTACCTATTCATCTTTCTAAAGACCAATGGGTACTGTTATGTGTGCAGAAATATTATGATTCACTAGCCTAGTTGATGTATGTAAGAGACTGTAAAATTACTGTACTTTCAGTTGCATTTGTGAGGAACTATTTTGGTGACTATTATTGTAAAGTATGTGAACAGATTTGCAATCAAAGGCTTTTTGATTGCAAATCTGTTCATGTACTTTACTGCATATTAAGCGTCTCTAGACAGATCCTTACAGTAATTTACTTTATACATAGCTAGATTTAAAAACAGTGAAGCAGATTGAACAGATTTCTTGGGTAAGAAAAATACGGTGTGGTACATAGTTGATTTAGCATTATAGCTGTCCTGTTATGTCCATAATGTCATTTGGCAGGTTAACCAACAGGGTCCTGCCCCTAAATATCTTTGACCTGTGGTCCTCCTAGCTATATTTGCTGTCATAACTTAAGGGAAATGGCTAAAGATCAACTTTCAAGATTTAGCTATTATGCATTCATAGGTAATACCATGACAATCCAATGCTAATGAGCTGAGATGGTGAATGCCATGTTGCTATTAAGAGTGTGTCAAAGGTTGTCCCTAAAAAATGGGCATCCATGATGTTGGCATTAGAATGCACCATTATAGCTTGTAAGATATTCATATAATGTTTATAAAACTGTTTTGTTTTTGTGTATATGGGGAAAAACAACACTGAGTCATGATATTATTTCTTCTATAGAGAGAAAACAACATTGATTTTTTTTTATGAAAATTGTCAGTGAACTAGATATTTAACAAACAAAAAAAAGCAAGTAAATGAAATATATCAACCTAGGAGCTAGCAAGCTTAAGAAAGTACAATTCGAAAGTAGAAGTCTTTGATATCACTTCTTACCAAGGTACACTTGGCCTTTATTTATAGGTACTTTTAATACAGTATAATTTAATTTGTGTAATAATAATAATCTATATATGCCAAATATGCAGGGCACCACAAAAAGTTTTATTTTGGGCAATTTAGCCAGTTGATTTAGATTAGAATACGGTAGTAGAAGTATTATTAAACACTCATCTACACACACCAGACAAGCCAGAAGGCTTGTTTTTCCCTCAGAAATCTCATGGTGCTTTCACAACCACAAGGGATTCTGGGTAGGCACATGCAAACAAGGTTAACAATTATCACCTTTGCCTCAATATCCACTTTATACATGGATTCCTTGAAAGTAATTGCCCGCTGTACAACACAGCCTTTAGACAAAACTCAGGAAGAGGTACAATAGCCAGATCACCACTCATGGACAGCTGTTTCGTCCTTCATGGGACTCGTCAGCATGAGGTTGTGATACTGGCTAAATATATAATTGTTAACCTTGTTTGCATGTGCCTACCCAGAATCCCTTGTGGTTGTGAAAGCACCATGAGATTTCTGAGGGAAAAACAAGCCTTCTGGTTTGTCTGGTGTGTGTAGATGAGTGTTTAATAATACTTCTACTACCCCTTAAAATTTAAGTGGAAGGGTTTTCATCACCTCTTACCCACCATAACTTATGTAATGAGATTAGAATACTGAACTTATTTGCTGATCAAGAAGTGAGGAGAACACAATGGTTGCTTAAAATTAAACTGTATATCTAGAAAAGTGACAAGACTATTATCACGAAGCATTTCACAAAAGTATAAGAAAGAATCTAAATTACTCATTTTGAAGAAAAGAAATAGTGCTTGTACATTTTATTGTGCATTTATTGTGAATATCAGCATTTCCTCAACATATTGGGTGTTCAAAGTGAGACCCTTTATTTAGTGGTATCGCTAGATGTGGGTCAGGCGGCATGATTAGAAATAGAGACAAGACCAACCACCCTTAACCCCTTAAATAACCATGTGTTGTATTGTGGACATGTGCCAATGGTCCAAAAACATTTCAGACCTTTTGGTCTATTTGTTTTCAGGCAACAAATTTTGTTCCCTGCCCATTCAGTTTGGATTAAATTTCGGGGGCATTTTAATTTTGCTCTCTAAAAGTTTCCCTAGCTTCTCTGCCGACCATTTCCGCTTTTGCATTTTCTTCTTTATCATCTTCTACATTTTATCTTCTACCTTCAATCTGCTATCCTCATTCTTCGTCTGGATCTCTGCGGATATAACCGACAGGAACTTCCACCAAAATGGCGACACTTCCAATGACACCTTCTCCACGGTCAGTACGGCAACCTTATGTCTTAGCCCATACATGCTTAAATCCCTTTATTGTATTTTTGTGGTGAGTAAGTGGCTTGAAAAAACTTGTACTTAATGTTCTTGTGTATATTACCTGCACTTTTATACATGTAAAAATAGACAAACTTTTGGTTAAGGTAGTGCAAAAAGATAAGTATTAAGCTTGCGAGCAGGGCTCTCTCCACCTAATGTATTGGTTTGTCTTATTCTGTCAATTCCCATCTTGTCATACCTTGAATATATGTATTGTATTAAGCGGTGCATAGATTGTTGGCGCTGTATAAAGATATTATTATCTTTTATTAAGTACCATAAATTACTAATGGATTAACTAAAAGAACAATCAACACAGATGCCCCACGTATCATTAAATTCTGGGACTCTTTCACATTTTAGCATCCATCCTGGATAGAAAAGGTAGGAACAGAACTGGTAAGATTGCCAGTTTTATTGTTAAAAGTACTTATGTTTGTGTTGTTTTGATTGGGATGCGGCTTAGATGGCTAGTCCATCATTAGCTAGGGAGAAAAGCAATTGTTTAGTTAATCTCCTAGACAGGAGTAGGATTTTGGTCTGCTTATTTTTTTGTTGTGAATCCTGTGGTCCATTTCATAACCCCATGACGACAGAGAAAACACGTCAGTGAAAATAATGCAGTGGACAATGGACGTGCCTGGGATGTCATGGGCTTAAATAAGCAATCAATTTCTTTGTTCAGCTGGTGTTGCTACTCCTGAATACTCTGACCTCCCCATGCAAATTGTCTACAGGTACTGCAGCCACTCATGCAGGTTAATGGAGCCCATCTTACTAATCACTCAGTATAATAAATATATATATAAATATAAATATATATTTATTTATCGATTAGTTGGCAGCCCAAAGATATATATATATAGGCATGTAAACAGATGGACACAAACTCCTCCTTGTGCTCCATCCACACTCCCCTGTCCTCCTTGCTTCATACGCCCTCTGTTCTTCCTTCTCTTTCATCTTTCCTCCCTGCTGTGTCAGACCTACTACATCCTCTCTCCTCCCTGCTCCATGCTGTGTCAAACTTCCTACAATATCTCCCCTCCATGTCATGGAGGAGGCAGGACAGATGATGTAGGAAGCCCGACACAGCAGGGAGGACAGATGATCTAGGAAACCCGACACAGCAGGGAGGACAGATGATGTAGGAAGCCCGACACAGCAGGGAGGACAGATGATCTAGGAAGCCCGACACACCAGGGAGGACAGATGATCTAGGAAGCCCGACACAGCAGGGAGGACAGATCTAGGATCTAGGAAACCACAGCAGGAGGACAGATATCTAGCCGACCAGCAGGAGGACAGATGATGTAGGAAGCCCGAGCACAGCAGGGAGGACAGATGATCTAGGAAGCCCACAGCAGGGGGACAGATGATAGAAGCCCGACACAGCAGGGAGACAGATGATGTAGGAAGCCCAGAGGAGATATGATCTAGGAAGCCCGACCACAGCAGGGAGAGCAGGACACACAGCAGGAGACAGATGTCTAGGAAGCCCGACACAGCCAGGGAGGACAGATGATAGGTAAGCAGATGCAGAGGACACACAGTGCCCAGGGAGGACAGTGATGTGAGGAAGCCCTGTTAAGACCCAGCACACAGCAGGGATCTGGAAGCACGACACAGCAGGGAGGACAGATGATGTAGCAAGCCCGACACAGCAGGGAGGACAGATGATGTAGAAGCCCGAGCACAGCAGGGAGGACAGATGAGTCCCAACACAGCAGGAGGACAGATGATCTACCACACAGCAGGAGACAGATGATCTAGGAAACCCTAACAGCAGGAGGACCCTAGAAGCACACAGCAGGGAGGACAGATGATGTAGGAAGCACCGACACAGCAGGAGGACAGATGATCTAGGAAGCCCGACACAGCAGGGAGGACAGATGATGTAGGAAGCCTGACACAGCAGGGAGGACAGATGATGTATAGGAGGGAGGGTGTTTTAGAGGAGAGAAAGGCATTTTTATTGAGAGAGAATGGGTGAGAGAGCTTTGGAGGATGGAGTTTGAGTAGATGGAGTACAGATATATTTATATTTCAGGAATGTTATGTTGATGCTGTTTTTTTTTAAATTACATCAACTCACAGATTACAAAATGTTCCAGTTTTCGGAGTAACCTCAATGTTCAAGTTAATTGATCTCATGTTCAAGAGGCTCTAACTGTGTTGAAAGATAAAAGTAAAAATAATTAATATGCTTACATTTGATTAAACAGGGATGCTGTGTCTCTTGTGTAATGCGTACAGCTTAAATGCAATTACATATACACCTTCTGCAGAATTGACAACTTACACATACTCCAATAAATCCCAGAAAAAAACAGGCAGTCCTTTAAAGGCCATTCCAAGCTCTAGCATTACTAAAGAGTTTTACAAATGAAATATTAGCAAATTAAAAGCAATCAAGACTGATTTCAGTGGGTTAAGTGAGGCATCTGTACCATCCACTTGGAAGGATTCTATATGTGTCATTTTGTTAATTGTATCTCATTTAAATGTTAAAACATACAATAAAGTCATATCCTTTAAATAAGAGTGATGATTGTTTAGATCAATTCCCGGCTAAGTATTTGAAAATAATAAATTACTAAATGGAGCTAAAAGCAATGGGTGATGTATGATAGATATTGAAAATCAGTGGTGAAACACAGTCTTTTAAAAGGTACATAAAGGAGAGCTAAAGTGAATATTGTTTAATAAATAGCATATTTGTGTACACACAAAGATAGAAGGAGCAAAATTGAGAATAATATATGGGATAAGGGATCAGAGGTAAAGTAAATGTAATTTCTCATCTCAGACAGTCCTGTACAGAAGATCAAGAAAAGATTATAGAATCTGAATAAAGCCACTCTACGGGGTTAGATTAAACACGACTGGAAGCCAGAATTAAAGTATAAAGGAAAACAGCACATTAAATGTCTACTGAGGGAGCAATCATTAATTTGTTTCATGAAAAATATTGTTCATGAAAGAAAGCTTGTGTAACACAAATCTTATAAATTAGGTTTGTCATAAACATATAATATAAAGTTCATCTTTTATCCTCTATGATGTATGATTTGAAGGGTTTAAATTTCAGCAGCCATGAAATTCAGGATTTTGTAATAGTTAAGGTGGGGAATTTACTTGACATTATCCTACTCCTTTAACTCTACAGCATGCCAGTCCACCAAAGCTTTCCTTGCAAAAGGATCACACAGAGGTTAACCCTTCTTCTCAATCTATAAAGTTGTCAGGAATTTGAAATTTTCAGCATTCCTTGAAAGTACTAGGATAGTGAATTTGTCTAATTGCATTTATCTGTTTGCCAGATTAGAAGGTGGAGAACAACTATGAAGTCAATTTCATGGTTAAATAGCTTATCCCCTTGATAATTTAGTTGCTGGTCTCTGTTATCAACTTTCTCTTCCAACTATAGGAACTGAACCTTTTTGTTTGAACAATACCATTTGGATTTATGCACCGTGAGTTTTGTGTGTAGGTTTTTATTCTCCTACTCTACAGTGTAGATTCATCTCTTTCGTCAAATACTTTCTTGTGTTTTTGGTGAAGACATGTTTTTGTTTCTTCTATGAATCTATGGTTGCTGCTTATGTGAGAAGAATCACTGTACATTATGTATTGCCTATTGTAATATACTTACTGTATAAGTCAGAAATCACAATGCATAGGTATGTGTCTGACACTTGAATTGATAGGTATTTCACTTTTTATGAAACTATATAATCACGCTTTAGGGGACAACAGCAGTTCCTGGGTCCATATTGCTGTGCCAAGTGTGAACAATTGGTCTCTGGAAGCTGAGGTTGGTGCTCTGAAGAGACACATTGAAACGCTGGGAGAGATTGACAATCTTGAGAGTGGTCTCTTGCTCACTGAGCAGAGTTTAGATGGGGCCCCTAACAATGAGGGAGGAGATCAGTCAGAAGGGAGTCAGCACATAGCTGGGTGACAGTAAGATGTGGTTGCAGTAGGGGAGGGAAGAGGGAAGCCAGCCCAGAGTTTATCCATCCCCATGTAGCTCTGATCGCAGCAACTGAATGGTTTGCTGTCTCCTGGGTGCCCGGGTTCGCCATGTTGCAGACAGAGTGGATAGACTATTGGAAGGGTCTGGTGAGGATCCAGATGTCTTGGTGCACATTTTAGGGATTTAGGGAGTAAGGTTAAAAAAGGACCTCCAAGGTAGTATTCTCAGATATACTACCTGTGCCATGCACTACACCAGAAAGGCAGTAGGAGATTAGGCAGCTAAATGCATGGCTGAAGTCTTGGTGTAAGAAGAAGGGCTTTGGGTTTTTAGAGTACTGGGCTGATCTTGCTTTGGGGTATGATCTTTATGGTCGTGATGGATTGCACCTAAATGCAGCATGCGTTAGATAACGCAGCATCGAAGGGGTTAACGGGAGTGGAAATCCATAGGTTCGCTGTCAGGGGTTACAAAGGCCGTGCGAGTGAGCCTATTGGTCACCTGCAGGGTCTTCCTCTGGCATCAACCAATTGGTTGATGCCAGAGGAGGTTCCTGTAGGCGACCAATAGGCTCATTCGCAGTGCCCTGTAACCCGTGACGGCGAACCTGCGGATTTCCACTTCCGTGAACTGCCGCGATGCCAAGGTAAGTTACAAGGGGAAGGGACTGGGGAGAGTGGTAGACAAAGACGATCACGAAGATCTTCGTAGTGTGTGTCTTCATCTACGTTTTACCGGTACTGTCTTCTCTTCGGCGTGTCTTCGGAACGAACACGAAAATTTTTGCAAAATCTAAATACTTCATATGGATGTATTTTGCCGCTCCCAGGATCCATGGTCCAGAGTAAATTTCTTGAGTTGGGCCAACATTGCATTAACCATTTAATGCATATGTCACATCTATATCATTGGGTAGAGCCTGTATTTTATTTATCAACAAGAAACATAAACTAATGAATAATAATGATTCAAGTACAATTCTGTTAAAATCAAGTTCTTTATTAGTACTTGCAATGAAGGATGCAAGTTGATCTAGTAAACTGTTTTATTGACACTGTAATAGACATGCGGTTTAAGAAAATAAAGCAAAAAATATATATTTTTTCTTTTGACAGATGATGTATATACTTTTTTGTACTCCTTCAGTGCTCTAGGGCTCACTGATTTTGACTATGATCGCTACTCACAAATTGCTTTTATTCCCTAGAATGAATGGTTGCACAGATGCAGCTGAATAGCTTTGAACATTGTAGATAAAATACATTAAACATTTGTACTGATTGAGCAAGAGATGACAAGATGTGTGTTCCCTACTGTTCAGTGGAACTGTACAAATAAAATAAAGGATGGCTTGGCTTTACCCTGGTTGCTGAATCTGATAAAAAATAATTCCACACTGTATGTCAAATATAGTTTCATATATTAAAATACATGCTGAGTAGTTAATGATTCCTAATTATAAAAAGCTATTAGGATACATCGCAGATCTATTCAATCACATTTCCCGAATCCTCAAATTTGCCCTTCTATACACCTATGTACTTGTGTTTTTTTAATTAAAAAAAAGCTAAAATAATTGTATATTACAGAGCCAGCCATTTTAATGAATGTTCTCACTAAAGGAATGAGTATTTCTCAACATTACTGATACTTGTTGATTGTCTTGGCCAGTCTATATATGACTGTGGTGAGTAGAAGAGAGATACTACAGAAACATAGCAATCAGGTAAGTACCATTCGTCTAATCTAGTCTTTCCATTTTTCATGCTGTAAAGACCTCAAAAACATCCTAATTAGCCCCTGGTCTCATCTTAGATTCAGGATAGCAATCTGCTTATCCCATACATGTTTAAATTCGCTCATTGTATTGTTTTTGAATGTATTTTGTTTCCTCTGATTCCACTTCAAAACTAATAGATATCTACTAAAATTAAAGCACATTTTTGCACCTTTAATAACATTGACATTAACTAAAATTTCTAAAAATGTATATATAGTTGAGTTATATTGGGTCATTGTATGTACTGTCAAGTACTGATAATTTAAACTTATGGAATTTTATTGCCCTTAAGATTTATAATAATAATGTTCATATAATTTAATTATTTTTGTAAAACATTTACTTTAGTTACTTGGGACACAAAAAATATAATAATCAAAATATCATTACATTTTTTCAAGACCTTTACATACCTCACACTTCATTTCTGTAATCCCCTTTTAACTGGTTCTGGAGCAGGCAGAGTCCTGTAGATAATAACAAAATAATAGTAACACACTATCCATTTTTCTTTGGACAAAAGGAAACAGCTTTACAAAACATAGCTCTGGTAAATTAAAATTAAGAACAGTAAAAAAAATAATAAAATATAAACATAAAAATGTCGTCAGCATAGCACCATAAAGGGAACCAGTTCCAAGAAAATCTAAAAAAAAAAATGTCCAACAAATTTAAAAATAAATAAAAGTCCTAAAATTGGAGCTGTATCTTCCCAAATAACCAATTCTCATATACCACTAATTGAAATATCCTGGGGTGTATAATTTTCAAAAATATAAAGTTTGGTGAGGCAAATTGAATTGGCCGGCTTTAAAGATTTTCCAAATAGGACATGGGTGAATGAAGACCAGATGTCCAAATTTCAAATTGAAAAATACACACCTTAAAAATGTGGCCTTTTAGCCTCCAAACACAATATGTTAGGGGTGCTGTTTGGCAGTGGCATATAACAAGAGCTCTAAGTTCATACCTGAAATACAATGTGTGTGAAAACAAAATGAACTATATAGGGGGTCAAAAGGCATTTCTGGCGGCAGAGTGGCATAAACGGGGTTAAAAGAGGTTAAAAGGGGTTAAAAGACATATCATGGGGCAGATTGGCAGATTGGGGGTTAAAAGGCATTTCTGGGGGCAGAGTGGCAAATAAAAGGAAATAAAAACAAAAATAAAGATTTTCTCAATCACAGCTTTCTTAAAATATGAAAAAATAGTTTACATGAATTAATAAATAAATTAAAGTTTCTTACAAGAATATTGTGAAGAATAATGTGATCACTGTTTTGTTCCACTGAATAAAATGGAACTTTTTAATCTTTAAAGTTTGATTCCTTTATGTCTAATGTGTTTAATTTATTAGGGCCTTTTACCACTTTTGCTTTCCGGCATTTTAATACAAATAATGTGTTAAAAAGACTGTTTTATAGTTATTTGTATGGCAAATAGTATGACTCGGGTATGTATAAGGGGTGCATGTGGGTATAAGAGCTCGACCGCGAGATAAACTATATGGGTTGGTCTCCAAATGTTTCCAGGGCTGCTTTTCATTCCCAGTCCGGCCCTGGACACAAGGTAGTTATACTGCATCAGCAAGGTCTCTCCCAGGCAATATATTTTAAGACAGGGTCCAAGGAAACATAGTGCAGCAGATGAAAGACTCACATCACTTTGCAATCAGAAGATGACCAGCAGTGCCATCGGCTCAGCATTGGTAGAAAACAGTGGGACCCTGATACACCGGAGAAGTATGCTCTTCATGGAAGACTTTATTTCCGATATAGAAACAAGGCCAAGCAACTCACTATTCACAAAAATACAGGCACTGTACAGAAAAATGTCAGACGCTCTGGACAAAAAATGGACAATATTTGGATATATCAGAAGTTTGTTTGCCATAGGGCTGGAGAGTGGTACAAGAGTGAGTGTTTGCAGGCAACAATTAAGTATGGTGTAGGTTTCTTGCAAGTTTGAAGCTGAATTTCTGCAAATGGAGTTAGGGAAGTATGAGAGCTGATCTCAACATCATTGAGTCTGTCTGGGATTGCATGAAGAGATAGAAGCAAATGAGGGTGCCTAAATCCACAGAAAAAAACTGTGGTTCTCCAAGATGTTTAGAACAACCTACTTGCCGAGTTCCTTAAAATACTGTACACAAGTGTATCTAGAAGAATTGATGCTGTTTTGAAGGCAAAGGGTGGTAAGGTAACACCAAATACTGATTGGATTTAGTTTTTTCTTCTGTTCACTCACTTTGTATTTTGCTAAATGATAACAAATAAACAATTAAAATGTCTAGTTTTGAAAGTATTCTTACTTTACGGCACTGTTTCACACCTGCCTAAAACGTTTGCACAGTACTGTGTGTGTGTGTGTGCAGTAATGGCCAAGGACCCATCAGCCATTTAGTGACCTAAATTCTCGATGAAATGAAAAATAAGTGTTTGAAGCACATAATGCCACATAGGTGAAATGTTTGCAATGTCATTTACAGGTATGTATTCTTTAGTATACACCAGGTTCATGCATATTAAATTCCTTTATTGTGGATGTCTGTACTGTAAGTATTTTCTCGCATTTCATTTTGTTTGAGCGTACAGCTGGCCTAATGTAAAATTAGATGAGTCTGAAAGCAGGTCCCCACTGACTATACATACAACATACAACATGTCCTAATTTTTTACTTGCATTGTGATGTCCTTAATAGTTATGTGACCTAAATATCACAATACAGTTGGTGCACTCAGTCTTGGAAACATGCTCTTTAGGGGAATTTTCACATAACATTAACACC
This sequence comes from Spea multiplicata, assembly GCA_009364415.1. Classification (NCBI taxonomy): domain Eukaryota; kingdom Metazoa; phylum Chordata; class Amphibia; order Anura; family Pelobatidae; genus Spea; species Spea multiplicata. Next base: position 80,636 of record VKOC01049611.1, read on the forward strand.
CCACTTCATATATCTATGTTAGAAATAATAATTCCTTTGTTGTTTAATTAACTTAGCTTTGACATCCCTTTTAGAACATAATAGTAACCACACAGTAAACATGCATTTCGAATTATTGGTATGAAGACAAACATTGCATAGTATTAGATAACTGACATTTTAAAAAGTCAAACGTAGCAGGCTTCCACAATGATGACCTGTAAAGTACTTGCAGCCACGATTGCATTGCTAGCTGATTATTAGTTGCAGACATCAGATACTGAGGGCATCCTTAACATTCTACATCAGGCATATACCAGAAGCATTAACAATTTGGTGTCCCAAACTAGCTGGAATTATTTGCCAGAGCTCTCATCTTTCTTGCTTTTCTTTCTTGTATAATATTAAATCAAGAGCTAGTAAAATGCTTACATTAATAATAACGTCTTACTCCTGCGCTCTGCATCAATAGCCGGTGTATAGTGATGAGGTAGCAGACATTGCACTCCCACCACAGGATGGAAGATGGAGGAAGAGGTAAGAGATGGGTAGAAAGGGGTGCAAGGGCAGTGTATGTGTATGTATGTGTGTTTGTAAGCTTGTGTGTGTATGGGCAGGCATGTGTAAGAGCAGTATAGGTATTTGTAGGCTGGTATGTGTGTGTAAAGGCAAGTATGTGTAAAGGCAGTGTATGTGTGTGTGTAAGGTGTAAGAGCAGGTGTGTGTAAGGGCAGTGTACGTGTATGTGTGTAAAGTCAGGTGTGTGTAAGGGCAGTGTACGTGTATATGTGTGTCTGTAAGGGCAGTGTATATGTGTGTGTGTGAGGCAGTGTATGTGTATAAGTGTGTTTATGAGCAGGTGAATGTAAGGGCAGTGTATGTGTATATATGTGTGTGTAAGAGCAGTTTATGTGTATATGTGGGTTTATGGGCAGGTATGAGTAAAGGCAGTATGTAGGGACAGGTGTGTGTAAGGGCAGTGTAAGGGTCCTGGGAGGGAGGCTAACATTAGCCTTTTTTATTTTAAAACAATCTCTGCTGCTGTTGACTACTTTTTCCAATGATACTCAGCCAGCATTATGGTGGACATCTGGCTGGCTAATAATCATGGGAATTGTAGTTCACAGCAAGCATCTGCAGCTTTATTGTTGACTGCACTTCTCATGATGCTCAGCCAGCATCATGAAAGCAGTATGTCTGGCTGAGCCTCATGTGAACTGTAGTTAACAGCAGATGATATGACAGGTGTAAGTTGTGAATTATAACTCCAACGATGGCTAGTCATGGTGGACACTTGGCTGGCTGAGCATCATGGGAATTGTAATTCACAGCTAACATCTGCAGCTTTATCTACCGTTAACTGCACTTTCCATGATGCTCAGCCAGCATCATGGAAGTAGTATGTCTGGCTGAGCCTCATTAGAATTCAATTCAATGTGTTGGTTATTTTTAATATGCATGACTGTGAAGCATGTTTTAAGTGGCGATGCAAGCGCGACATTGTAAAGTGCAATTGCTTGTATTGTGTAAATAATTTTGTACTATTATTGTTGTAATAAGCACTGTTTTGCTGGTGCTATAATAATAAGGTTTAAAGGGTATTATATACCGTATTTGCTCGATTATATGACAAGGTTTTTTCCAGAGCAAATGCTCTGAAAAATACCCCTCGTCTTATAATCGAGGTCGTCTTCTAATCAGACCTCAAAAAAAATTCTGCTGGGGCAAGGCTGCTTACCGGGCTTTGGTCGCGAGCAGCGTCACTTCTGCAGCAGGAGAACAGGAAGCTAGTAGCGTCCTCACATAACTCTACCTCCCCCCTCCTTCCTCTGGGGGCGGGGCCAGAGAAGTTGCTCGCACAGCCGGGCCCCTGCAGAAGTCTTCGAGTGAGAGATCTGCACTGCAGTTCAGGTAAGGGGGTGGGGGAGGGTTTTTGATGTGTGATTGATGTGTGTTTAATGTGTGAAGTATGTGTGATTAATGGAATGAATGAGTATTTAAATGTTTGTGAATGAGTGTGTGTATGATAGCATGAATGTGTAAGGGGGGTGGGTGTTAGCATGGCATAAGGAGGCTGTACTCACACTCCCATCATCCCCAGGTTCCAGCATGTACTGGCTGCCTTGGCTTGATAGGAGTGTGATTGCTGTTAGCTGTTAAAATGCATTTCTGGAGGTATATATATATATATATACCTCCAGAAATGCATTTTAACCCCCTATATGCCACTCAGCCCCATGATATGCCTTTTAACCCCCTGTATGCCAGAATGGCATATAGGGTATAAGGCATATCATGGGGCAGAGGGGCATATAGGGGGTTAAAAGGCATATCATGGGACAGAGTGGCAAATAGGGGGTATAAGGCATTTCTGGGGCAGATAGTGGCAGAGCTGTGGGCAGATGTGGCATAACTGTGGGGCAGGTATGGCAAATAAAAGGAAATTAAAAAAAGAAGATATATTCCTTTTCTCCAACATAGCTTTTCTAAATATGAAAAAAAATAGTTTACTATGAATTAATATTTACTAGTAAAACGGTTTCTATAGCGGGTAGTCTTATATTCAGGCTTTTTGTTTTTTTTTTTTTTTTTTTCCTTTTAAATTAATATTTTGATTTTGGGGGGTCGTCTTATAATCAGGGTCGAGCAAATACGGTACTCCTCTCATAGTTGGACAAATGCAGTCACTAAATAGCAAGTGTAATTTGTGAAAATGTAATGCCAGTTTGAAGCAGCAAACTGGAGTCCAACTTAGAAATTCACTAAACCCTAAAAAAATGCACACCTTTGTGAGGTGTGCATTTTTTGGCATTTGGACATCTGGTCAGTCGGTGCCCATGTCCCATATTTGGGACATCTTTGAAGCTGGCCAATTCAATTTACCCCATCAAATCATACATTTTTTTTAAACTAGGCACCCCATGGGCGGTTGCAATGCGAATATTTTAACTTGTGTTGTGTGCAACAAGTGTTGTGAAGATATAGCGCTATCTGTGAACTCATTGATTCACAGTTGGTGCCGGCATCTAGTGAATGGGGGCAACGCCATTCATTGATGGCGCTTGTGGTTGCTCTTCGGAGCAATCACAAGGCGATCGGGGCAGGGGGTTGTGTTACTGCCGATCGCGGCATTGCAGCTATTAAACAGCAGCCCGTACATGTACGGGCTTTGTCACCAATGCAGTGCATCATGATCCAGTACTGGTACGGACTTTGTCGTGAAGGGGTTAATCTTCTTTCTTTGTCCGCATCTCCATGGACATAACGCGGCAACTTGGTGGTGCTGCGGAGAGGTCCTCCCCAATCCTCGAATCGAGGAGAGGACATCACTGCAAGCACCGACATATTGCCATCATATATATATATATTTTATTATTATTTTTTTTATTGTTTACCATATTTTTTTATTTACCGTAGGGGTTACGACGGACAACAGACTTCAGAAGAGATTGCAATGTTCAGGGAATATGTTAAATATATATAAAATTAGCATTTTTTATTCATAACAGGCACACTAGTGAAAACATGGAGAAAGAAAAATAGGTAAACAAATACATTGCAATGAGACAGATGTGGATAATCTGATAAGAAAAATAATTATTGGAGTAATTGTGACTGAAAGCAGGAACACTGGAAGTATTATAATACCATTTGCTGTTTGCTGGTGCTACTGCTTTATATATTTTACTCCATATCCTCTTTTAAACAATGTTTTATAACTGATGTTTTTCTTCTATGCTTTCTTAGGTTTCAGTCAAAGCTGACTAAAATACAGTCTGCACCCAATTTATGGTCCAGTTCCATTTATGCTCAGTCGAGCAGTCAAAAGTAACCACTGACATCCATGAAGTCTGAGGAGTCCAGTCACAGCGAATCAAGCAAAGTTGCCTTTGCTGGGACACAATCATGAAAAACACAGCTTGTTGATGTGCTGATGATTGATGAGACTGGTTGATGACTTAAAGAGTCATTAATCATTGATCAGATAACAATTTATTAGGTAAAAAAGCTTGTAAAATAATAAATCAGATCACTTGTAAGTGACAAGCTTAGGCCACTAACATTGATCAGTAAATCCAATCAATAATCATTGATCTAAAATGCCACTAATCAGTAATCAGGCATTTAATAATATTTTTCATTACATTTTTCTTCTTTTACCTTACGACCTCTCTCTTGCTCTCTTGATCTCTCAGAGTGTAACTGACAGCAGTTGATGTGGAATCCCCTTCCAGATCTGTGCTGGTGCTCCATAGGAGCCACGGCACCTACCATGGGGATAGTTTCTCTAATTAGGGAGAGGCTCTGCACAAAGGCTTCGCTCCGAGAAGCCTGGTTAATGGAGCTGATACCAGGAGACGAAGACAAAGGCAGAAGAACAAGAAGAGGCAAGACAAAAAGCTATATTGCGGAAAAGGAGACACACAGGAGTGACATTGTGAGAGTCTAAATGAGAGAGTAATAGTGTGAAAGCATGAGAGTGTGAGAGCCATAAAATGCAAACAAAACTTCGGAGCTCTCTGCTTCCTTGTTTTTGGACATTCATTCAAGTTAACCAAATTGGCAAGTTTGCACAAGTTTAATATGCACTCCTTTTTTCCTAAGGTTCGCAACTATGTGAGAGAGTAAGAGCAGCAGCTTCAGCAGTAAGGCTCCAAGTCCCCTTGGAGCAGGACAAATTTCCCCCAATATTATATAGTATACATATTATAATGCCTGGTTTTGTTATCAATATTTATTTAGCAATGAAAAATAATATTTGTTATGATCGAAAGATAATAAAAAATCTGAGGTTTGGTAGGTAACGGGAATGGGCACATTTTTAAACTACACAGGAACAGGTTTTAAATTTTAAACAACTGAAAGTCATAATGTGATCAAGCTCTGTAGACTGCCTGGTTTTGAATGAAGATGAAGAATAATATGTTTTAAGATAGAAAGACAATACAAAATATTTTGTGTTTTTCCTAAAATACATTGGTAAAAACCTGGTATTTAAATGTAATGCATACACAACAATAGTACACTACAGCTTCTCCAATCCACCCCACACTACAAATTTTCTGCACTAAAATAAACTATTATTATGTTATTAATTAATTTGCAGTATTGGATACAGTATGAGCAATTTCAGCGGTCACTGTGTCACACCCCAACTCTCATCAACTGCTGCTACTGACAAGTTAAAATGGCATCAGCACACTTATATATCTAATGCTTGTCCCTTCCCCTTGTTGGACCCATCAATCACAGCCATATCAATGAGACCACCTCTCTTTTTTTTTCTACCTATCAATCATTAGAAAGTACCCACCTACACACAGCCCCCCCACTTTACCTCATCAACGAGTTCCAAAACAGCTTGTAATGGTGCCAAAATGGCTTGTAATGGCAGCAGTCTACATCATGCAATTAATGGACGAATCTGGGCAATTTTTGTTAAAAAAAACCAAGTTTGTATGAATCCGAAAACACTAGAATCTATTACATTTTTAAACCAGATAACGACAAATGTACCATTGCGCTTCGCATTAAAATAATTTCTTTTACAGACTCATTTTTTGTATGTTTTACATCAACTACAAAACATTATTTATTATTTCACATAGCACCATCATATTCCGCAGCTCTGTACAATGGAAACATCAACATAAGTAAAGTACGATTATTTAAGACTGGCACTTGAAACAAAGTAATAGTATTTGGCATTATCAGAAAAAAACTATTCTGTAGAAGATATAGAATGGAAACAGCCCTCTAGGAAAAAACAAAGAAAATATTCATCTATATTTAGAAAATGTATCATTCATTTTTAATTAACTGCATGCAAAATTACTACTTAAGCCTTTGGAGAGATTCATCATTATCCTATAACAATTTTTATTGCATTAAGTTAGTATTTACTATAAAAAAAGTATTTATTTAAGTATAAAAATTACAAATATAGGAATAATAGATTTTAATATGAATTACTTTTAAAATATATGTGTACATTTATTACTAACAGAAATATATAGGTATTAACAGATGTGTTCTTTTTCGATTGGCCCTCACTTTAAGTATATTGTAAGATGTAGGATTTAGAAATGTGACAATTTATCTTCATCTCACAAAGGAAATCTTTTTCCATGACATCTACCCATTAATGTCTAGTATTTCCAAGGCTTGGTATGCATGTGTAAAGCACAATATCTATGATTTATGATCTTGTGCATTGGACTACTACCCAGTAAAGTACAACCAATGAAAAATGATAATAATTATAAAAAAAGGTATCCTAGATCTTTCTTTTTTTAATACTAGCCTGTGAAGATTTCTGGAAATAAAATCAATACATTATTTTACTGCTAGCAAATGGCTTTAATAGTTTTATTTCTCAAAATAAAATATAACATTTTAGCACATTACAAAGACAATTTAATTTATACTTTTTTCCTACAAAAAGCTAGATATGATTCAGATAAATTTTATCTTTCATCTTTGGTTTTCCAACAACAAATTTGGTTTCCTGCCCTTTCAGTTTGAACAACATTTTGATTACATACTCTAATTCACTTTCTCTCATGCTCTCTCTGTACGACTCCCTACCTTCTCTGCTGACCCCTTCCATGCGCAGTTCCACTTCTTCTTTTGTGTCTTGTTCTTTTGTCTTCTGTTGTCTTTTTTTTTTCTTCATCCACTGCTTCAAAAGTAGTCACCAACTAGACATCTGTAAAATGGCATTGCTTGCGGGCGCATCATCTCCGTCAGGGTAGAAGGTGTGCCTGGAGGCTCCGCACATTTGTAGAAGTTCTGTCTGCTGTATTGTGTGATCTTTAAGTGTTATCCAGTGACACTTAAAAAGTGTTCTATTTTTATGTATAGTATATCAGGCCTAGTCTGCACCACATCCCCACAAAAAGACAGAGCCTCCGGGCACACTCTCTTGGTGGAACAGGGAGAGTTTGTGTCAGGAGGCTCCAACCTTTAGAAGCTAAAGTTCACCAGGAGGCCAGAATGATGATGACAGATTCACTGAGAAATAAAAGAGTTTCTGCACCTCTCTTCCTCCACTAATATATCTGTATTATTCTGGCCTCTCTGTTGAGAGAGACGATAGAAGAACTAGAAAAGGCATGACAAGAAACAGCTGCAGGAAAAGTGGTTGGCAGAGAATGTAAGGAGACATTGAGAGAGTCTAGAGACGTCAAGCTGATTCTTGTTGACTTGTAAATAACTGCCTTTGACTACACTGTGTATGATCCGTACCTGGCTGCCATGCGTGCATTTAGCACCATAAACATTCGCACGGGATATGTCCCTCTTCTGTGGCTGCTTTCCACTAACAGCCTCGTACGGTATGTTGCCGTTTCGTGATGATGCACATTCTCTGTGTTTTCAACTCAGCTGCGTCGCTATCGCAACACAAGCACAGATTAAAGATATGACTCTTATGAGGCTGTCCTGTACCCCTAAATAAGCCTGTCCTTTCCATCATGATGGTGCTCAGTTATACTGTGGCTCCAGAGAGGCGAGTTGCCTGTTTCGCTGCATTTATTCTCACCTCTGGTACCCTGAATACTGGCTTTTCTATCATTTAACCTTACCTCTGGCATCTTGAATATTGGCTTGGCTACCAAATATCCTGACCTGTTGTATCCTGAATATTGGCTTGACAACTGTTTATCCTGACCTTTGGCAATCCTTCATCCTGATCTTTGGCATCGGATCTCTGCCCCCCCAACTACTTAGACCTCCACCCCTACCTATCATTCGTGCTTGTGACTACTCTGTTTCAACTTCAGACCTCTAGTGTTGGAGGCTAATATGGGTATTTATAAAAAATGACGCTACTGAGGAGGCCTGATTGGGTGAAACGCGTCTGCGTGTCGAGGTCAAAACGCTATACCCGGAAGCCGTTTCTGCTGGAGAATAAAGAGAGGCTCTGATACAAAACAGACTTACAACGTGAGCATATTGCATTTTAGTTTTATATAATAAATCTTTTTTGCCTCTCCACCTGTATTTTGTCTCTAATACACCATTGTACGGATTGAAAACCGATTGAGGCATAGAAACAGAGGAGAGATACTCTTGAGGAATACTGCTGCCATAATCCCTCTACCTGTTGTGTGCCCAAATAAATCCGAGCAAGCTGATTTGCTCAAACCTATGTGAGTGTGATATTACCCTGGGGGGGTAGCTTTTAGATACACATTTATTACACATTTATAAACAGAAAGCACTATGATCTTTGTTTGTTCTTGATTTTTATTTTACATGTCAATACGTTCCTGTTATAAAACGGATGGATGTCTTGCTTATAAAATCAATCTGAATATAAGTATTTCATAATTGTTTTTTTTGTGGGATATACACTGTGTTTGTATTTTTGGTGGAAATTATTCACATGGTTGTCCAATTTTTGTTTCTGCACAGCACTTTATCTTCCACTAACATGGGTAGTTGAATACAGGATATGATATAGTACTTGAAGATATGTCGAGATTTCAAACAATTTTATTCCATCTCATGTTCTTGCTTCCTTACATGAGTGGTAATATTGTTGCTTGACCTGAGTCATCCTACCACTGGTTTTAAATACTTGCTGTATTCTTACTTCACAAATTGATACAATAGGATCATTTTATTAGCTGCTATGGTGATACTGAAAGGACCACTTTTCAAACCAAACTTTTTATACATGCCTTCTGTTTTCCATTGTCTCAGTGAAATATAGGCCTTTTTTACGTAAAAAACAACTTATGTAGCTGCAATTTCTTCATGTACAATGTCATTTTTGTTATGACGATTATGTATCTGTGCCTTGGGAGATATTTTCTTTTAACTTTCTCACTGAAACTGCACACATTATTTACCTCATATTGGTTTGCACTATGAACAAATAATATGGATTGAGATCTGCCAACAATATTAATGTTTTCTCTAAAACCTATTACATTGCGTGATAATCAATGTGCATGTGACTGACTGTAGAATTATTAAATTCTTAATTTTTTTTTTCCAGAATTCCTTGTTTTCTGCTCTCTTCTTTTATAATAATAGTACTGCCACCCCAAATCATGTTGAAATGTTTATTTGATTTATAGTAAACAAATGCAATAAGAGTAAAATAAAGAACCAAGATCTTAAACTAAGAAAATATTTTCAATTGCACATTAAAATACAATTCCTGCAACATTAATTATTATATAAATATATGACTAATATGGTATCAGCAATGGTTCATTAATGCACCATTGCTTATGTACATTTCATTCCTAAATTATAAGAGTCACATTAGTGTGTGTATCACTCATGGCTTTGTAAAATCATTATCAAGTTCCAATATTTTAACAAATGAAAAAAATGTATCCTGCATGTAACAAAGTTATTGCAACAAAATATATGAGTGCAAAAAAAATAAATAAACCAAAATAATACCAACAGTATGACAAAGTCAACAGAATAGGTCTTAATAGTCCATTGTCAAAATGTTTTTCTCAAAATAATGTGCAGCAAATTCAGTAAAAAAATGAACCAAATTAATAGACATGTGCATTCAGATTCGTATGAATTACAGTTTTTTCATATTGATTTATGCATTTGTTTGAATCTCGAAAACCAGGACTAATCCCCAAATGAAACAAAGAAAAATTAAATCGGAACATCTGAGTATTGGTTGTCCATTCATTCATTCATTTCTTTCCTCCCCACGCCCTTCCTCTCCTTGGAATTCAATTCAGATTTTCTTGGATGTCAATCCAACAAAGTTGATGTACTCTTAAAAGACTTATATTAGCATCATACTGCTCACTGCCAAATTTCACTTTTCACCACTACAGAGTCACATAAATGCCTTGTTAATCAATTAGTATTAGACTTACACTTTTCACCATGTGTGCCAATCAAATTAAGGTATGCTATATAAATGTTTTAAGTTACAGTATTTATTTAGGTAATGTTACTCATTTCTGTTTAGTTAGGACTGTTGTCATTAACTCAAGTCAAATAAGGCACCAGTTTACTTTTCGTTCCCCTAGCTTTAACCCAGAGCAGCCAGGAGTGTGCTAAGGTGAATGAGGTGGGTGCACAGGACAAGACAACTGATAACTGAGGCTAGGTAACCGAGAAGGTTAGCGTAACGCATGTTAAAACAATGGTAGCAGGCTGTGTTTCTAGTTACGTCAGGCCTGTATCTTCTAATGGTAAAAAAAAAATTGGTTGCCATAAGCAAACGTGATTCCATTAGCATGAGCAACACAATCCTTACTCTAACTCAGTAAAGTATAAAGAAAAATGTACTGTGCCCATGGAACACAGATATATATTAGCATACACGAAACAAAATAGAAAAATGTGAAAAAGAAAGTACACCCTTTGAATCGTATGGTTTTACATATCAGGATATAATAACTATCATCTGTTCCTTAGCAGGTCTAAAAATTAGGCAAATACAACCTCAGATGAATAACACACTGTAATATGATTAATTCAACAAAAATAAAGCCAAAATGGAGAAGTCATGTTTGAAAAACTAAGTACACCTTATGATTCAATAGCTTGTAGAACCACTTTTAGCAGCAATAGCTTGAAGTAAACATTTTCTGTATGACTTTATCAGTTTCTCACATCGTTGTGGAGGAATTTAGGCCCACTCTTCTTTACAACGTTTCTTCAGTTCAATAAGGTTTGCAGGCATCTGTTTATGCACAGCTCTCTTAAGGTCCTACCACAACATTTCAATTTGGTTGAGGTCTGGTCTTTGACTGGGCCATTGCACCTTGATTCTTTTCTATTTCAGCCATTCTATTGTAGATTTCCTTGTGTATAGATAAATTTGGTGTTATAGAAAATGTAAATCCTCTTAAAGCCAAACTATTCTAGTGGTACACCAATTTATTTTCTAATTTAATTTAGAGTAATGTGGACAAATGGTGCTATTTAGCATTATTGATACTACAAACATAGAATAAAATGACAGCCAAAAGAGCTTATTAATGGAGCATGGTGTACATAAAATGATGAGGTTATAACCAAGGAGACATGCTTTATTTTCTAAAACTTCTCATTTTAAGATTACATTTTCTATGTCATTATCCCACTCCCATGGGTTGAGGTGTATAAAAACAGATCTAACATACCTTCCCACATGCAAATGGGAGAACTACTGGAAGTGAACATATTTTTCTTTATCTTTTTGTAATGTGAGAGCTTGTCTTGTCCCCTATCTATAATATTTGCTTAATTCATGACCACCAGTCTATACCAGTTTCAGAATACATGGAAGCGATTCCCCTCTTGAGAGGGAAGTATATAGAATGATGCCACTGTATATTGTGTCTTAATCAAATAGTTTTTCATGCTTTAATTGTAGAGATAACAAGGGGTTTTTTATACATTATCTGTCAAAGAAGGCATACGAAGTATATAGTGTGTATGAGAGAGTTAAAGTGAAACACATGTGGGCATCAAGCAAAGTATTGGTAAATTATTTTTTAATCCAATTATTTGGAGAGAGAGGCTATATTATATGATCCAGCTTCAGTTAATTCAGTGGGTTCATTTTTCACCATAACAATGTATCATTTGCTTTTTTAGCAGGATGGGTAGCATTTGTACGGGAAATAGAATCTTTGGAAAACTAATAATTTTCATCAGGTGTACCCGACCTGCAGCATGGTTTGACACCACTATGTTTTTAATCCCCTATGCTCTGACTTGAAAGGGATGCAAAACGGTAGTCTAACATAGAACATGTTCAGTGTCCCTGTGACATATACATGTAGTTTCGGTCAGTAGGGTTTTATTGTAAAAAAAAAAAAAATAAACAGCCCTAACTTGGAAACTTAATTCAACTGTAACATGTAATCAGGCAAAATGATCTTTCAGTAAAATTTCTGCCTCTTTGGAGCTTTCATGCATTTATCAATGGTTACGCGTTGTTTGGCTGAATATGCTATGGTAAATCTGATAGAATGTTCTATTAAATTTGGCAGACACAGAAGCAGAGAAATTTGGAAAAGTATGGACTGTACAATTGAAAATGTAGAGTGGAACTTTCTATAGGTTGCTAGAACAACAACTCATATGGTTCAGAAGCTTTATCATTACTGGTCAGGGGCACACAGTAGCTGATGGTCTCTCCGAACCCAGTGTATGTGACCTTTCAATTGTTAGAGGTAAGTACCCTTCCAGCTTGAGCGACGGTTTCATCCATGATTGTTCGGATATAGCAAGCCTTGAGGTGTTCACTGATTCCAGGATGTCAACAATTAGTACTACTTCTATTTTCAAGGTCATCTCATTTTTTTTAGTTATTGTTTGTATCGTAGCTGAATGAATTGACACGGTCTCCTTTAGTCTGTGAATTTCATCATCTGCATGACTTTGATGTTCTTCAAAGGTAGTTTGTGCATGTTTTTTTTTTGTTTGTTTTTTCATTTTTCTTCACAAGGCCTGCATTAATTTGTCCATTGTCCCCTCAGCTAAAGGGGACAGCTAATACAAACAACCACACCCATAGGCCACTCACTTTATTGTATTATTATGTATAAAATTTGCACTCTTCCAACGCTGTGTCTTGTGTCTGATACCGATATGAGTTACGCTGTTAAGTAAATGGGGCCATAGTTCTGAAGCACACATGCAAGTTTACCACTGAATGGCCCAAAAGAAACAAAATCAACATTCTGAAGTGGATTAGACAAAGTCCCAACTGGAATTTGATGTAGATGCTCTTGCAAGACCTTAAAAAAACAGCTCATGCTCAAACTGTTTCTTTTGCCAAGAAGACTGGGTCAAACTTCCTCTGCAATTTAAAATACTCATTGCCAATTATTGCAAACCTGTGATTGCAGCTCTTGCTGACAAGGGTGGCACAACCAGTTATTAGGTTTAGGAGGCAGTTACTTTTGCATATGGATTACATAGGTTTTGATTAACTCTTTACCTTAAATTAATAAAATGATTATTTAACCCCTTAATGACCACTGGCATACCAGGCACATGCATACAGTTAGGGAACAATTATATGCCTGACAAGTCATCGTGTTAAACAAACATAGAAAGCAATCAATGATTGCTTTCTACACTCAAACAGTGTTGCTGCAATGCCTCAATGTTAAAGCATTCACCAACAACAAAAACGTTACAAGGACCCAGTGTGATCGATCTGGAAAGCCATAAGATGGTACAAAGTAAAAGCGTTCCCAGAGGTTGCCTACAGGTATTGCAGCCAAATATGCAGCTCAGTTGAGCCCAGCTTACTAATTACAATGTGATCAGTAAAATAAAATTGAAAAATTAAAATTGTTAAAATAGTTTAAAAAAATAAAATAAATAAAAATGTAAAAATGAAAAAGACCCCAGTTATGTTACCATGACACCATAAGGGAAACCATCCAGTTCCAAAAATTGTAAAAAATGTTTGTTTTTATGAAGTCCTAAAATTGGTGCTGTATCTTTCCAAAAAATGATAGCATGGGAAGAGTTAAAATCCCACCATTTGAAATACCCTGGGTGTCTATTTTTGAAAAATTTAAGGTTTGGTTAGGGTAAATTGAATTGGCCAGCTTCAAAGATGTCCTAAACAGGACATTTGCAGAGCAGATTTGAAAAAGAGATGGTTATGAAATAGCAATACGCTACTTCTACTCATTGCCCTATAACTTGCACAAAAAAAACTTTAAATATTGGGCATTTCTAAACTTAGGTCAAATATTAGAAACTATTTAGCATTTTTTAGTTATCTTCTGTGGATCATTAAAAAAAGGTTTTTCAAATAAAAATGAAAAGGTTGTTTTTCATTTTTTCACATATTTTATTATTTTTTATATAGTAAATTAGACGAGATGATCAAAATGGTAATGATACCCAAAGAAAGCCCTTCTTCTCCTGAAAAAATATACCTTGTGTGGGTACACTAAATGAGAGAAGAAAATTTCAGCTAAACACAAACACCACAGAAACGTTAAATTAACCTCAGTTGCGAAGGGTACAAAAAAGCCTGGTCCTTAAGGGATTAAAACCTGCACTTTGTGTTTACTCTCATTGTCTTTGTCTTATATTATAATTAGTTGGATCATCTGAAACATTTAAATGTTACCAAAAAAGCAAAACTAATAGAAATATGAAAGGGGGCAAATCATTTTTTACAGCACCGTCTAATGTAATAAAAGAGAGGCAATTTGCAGTATGTTGATATTGGATGTATGGCATAACATGTTAATTATTTCCCTAAGAGTTTGTAAGCAGGCACAATAGTGTAAGTATTTCTACATGCAATTCCACAGCCTACCCTTTCTGGCAAACCTTGAAGCATTCAATTAATATGGACTTTGTCGAACAGACAGTCAGTGGGATTCCAGGCCAGCGCTGCTGGAAACAAAGTGTGCAAGCATGGCTCTTAAGTCCGTGCAAATCCTTGATCCTTGAAAAATGGCATCACTAATGCATCTAACCCACGATATGCTCCTGCCTCTGCTTCCAAGTCCATCAAGTTAAAGTGCTATGTCAGTAACTCCCTGGGATGCATCTTTGCAGGTCCGCAGTTGTGTATATGATTCTTGATGTGTTATTCATGCCATGTGGTTGCCAGATATACAAGAAGGAGGATGCTTGTGCAAGTCAGTGATTGTGGGTAAGCTCCCAGGCATTAAATATCAAAGCCCCCTTCATCCTTTTGTGTTGTGTGGTATGTTTTTTTTGCAATTGGAACCTCTATCCAGTTGGTGAATTAAGTTTCTTGGAGTCTACAACAAAACCCAGCTAAATATGCTGCCCTCTGTCAGACTCTCCCATGCTTTACCGAACTCTCTCTCAATCTGCCTACCTTCTCAGCCTTTCCCCACAGCTTCTTGTTATGTACTTCTTCTCCTTCTTCATGTTCCCCACATCCTAATTCTTCTTTGGTGATCCACTACATTACCCTGGCCTCCTGGACCACTTCACATTGGCGGAATCAGGAGAGATTGTCACTCTAGTGTGCACTGAGGCTCCCCCCTGAAGCGAAAGTGCTCCAGGAGGCCAAAATAATGCCGACAGATCTGTGGTGGTAGTGTACAAAAAGGGGTGGGGGGTCCGCCTCGGGTGCCACTTGTCCCTCCTAATATGGGCCCATAGCTTACCATTGTGGAGCTTGCACGCTTTGTGAGGGAAGCTCTTTTCTCGCCTAAGTTCCTGCTTCCTCTCCACGGGAAAAGAGTTTCCTCTCACAGTGCACAGGCTCCACAGCAGGCCCTTGCTAGGCAGCAGTCAGACCACATAGACTTCTGCACAGCCTCTCTGCGATGCTCTGCCGACCCCTGGACCAGTGAAACCTACAAGAGAGGTAAAGGGTGCGGGAGAGTAAATGGGTAAATGAATGAGTGAATGAATGAATGAGTGAGCCAGTAAGTGTTTAGGGGCAGAAATGGGACAGGCAGGCTGTTTGAGGGGGCAAAGGTGGCACAGGCAGGCTGATTGAGGGGCAAAGGTGGCAGAGTCAGGCAGTTTGAGGGGGCAAAGGTGGCAGAGGCAGGTTGCTAAAGGGGCAGATGTGGCACAGGCAGGCTGTTACAGGGACAGAGGTGGCACAGGTAAGCTGTTTCAGGGGCACAGACAGTCTGTTGCAGAGATTAATAATTTATTTTTTCAGATTTCTTGTTTTTCCAGTTGACATACAGGTTACAAATTTGTGAAATAAATATTCTTGCCAACATTCATTTTTTTTCTGTGTGGGGGAGTGCCACATACAGGATTCATCCTGGGTGCCAAATACTAATAGGTACGCCCCTGATCTGGAAGATGGAAACAGACAAGTCATTTGGAGGGCAAAGCTGGTACTCACAACTATTTGGGATATGTTGCTTATGAAGTCGGGAGGCCAACTTTTGCACTGGGGCTCTGTGGTATCTAGTTACACTCCTGATCATATTAAAAATTGTAACAAATACAAAATATTGTATTAGTGGCAAAACGATTCCATAGAAAAAGCATAGTAAAAATTTGGATTATTAACTTTAAAACATTGTATAACTTTATTGGGTGTTTTGGGGTTTTGTAACCACTAATTATGGCTATTCTCTCAGTATATCAAAATTTGAAAACCTGTTGTTTGGAAGCCATGATGTTCGGAGTTAGCCAATGTCCTGGCTAAAATGTAATTTGCAACAAAGATTAAAAACACTGCAGTACCATGACTTGACAAAACCACAAAGAATGACATAAATGTAATGGTATGAACGCACAGAAAATGCTATATTTAAAACCATATACATTTTAAAATAAATGCACTGTACAAGAAATTACAAAACATATTACTTCAAGGGAGTTCTCCAGTGTTGCTTTGTATCCTTCCTTTCATGTTATTGGAGGTCAATTGTTTTTTCTGTTCTTACTGCGCATGTGGTGGTGATTCTGGCTTATGTTAATTTTGGTTGAGAATGTTCATTGTTGTAAATATAGCCATGAACATGAGCCTTTTCATATTTGCCCTGTAATTACCAAATTTATACTTCAATATAAATTTCCATTGCACTAGCTATGTGTAATTACTATAGGTGGATATATTGGTATAGATTTTTTGTTTTGTTTTTTAAAAGCCCTATATGTTTTAATTTAAGTAAACAAACAAAATGAGAGGGGGAATATGGTATAACAGAGCAAAATGCCTTAAAATGCTTCAGGCTTTATGTCTAAACGGTTAAAATCACATTTCAATGTTGCTCTTTTACACTTTCAGAGTCTAATATTAAAAAATACCAATGTTCTTGTTCTCCTTGTGAAACACTTCAGTTTCAAAGTCTTCATAAGCATCATTTGGACACTCAGATTTTTAAGCTCAATTATCAAAAGGAAATTATCAAACACGGAATGAAAATCAATTAAGGAACTTAACGTAACGCTTGTATGACGTTTGGCAAAACTTAATGTGCTAGACAGGTAAACAAAATGCTATGCACTACTTTTTAAATAACAATTTGAGAGGAAATCATTAGCCTTTAAGTGCCTTAAAGCCCCGTAAGAAAAATCAACAGAGCACATAAAAAAGGGCTATGTGTGAGCGTTTTTCATTTTTTTAATTTTATTTTATTAATATTTAAGGATAAGATGGTTCCAACTTTCATTTCACCTCTTTTGCTGCAGCCAAGCTGATACAAGTTGAGTTCACTGCCAATCATGTAGAAATGCAATAGTAAATGCAATGGCGGTAGTAAATATAAGAGATGCCCTGTGTAAGGCCTCAATGGGGTGTAGTAAATCCATCTTAATTTAACTTGTGAGTTATTCTCAAAAGTAAGATGCCATAAACTTAGAAATACATTTAATTAAGTTTTAGAAAGCCAGCGTAGCCACAAGGAAATATAAGTCTGTAAAAAAGGCTGATACGGGTCTGAAAAGTTCCATTTACAAACTCAAACTCAGTGATACCTTATTACATCTGCACTAGCAAAAAAATTGCTGCTTGGATTCTGAAATTCAACTAGAAGTGTTATACAATACAAGTGAGCGTTTAAATGTAAATATAAACATAGGATTTGGTGATTCATTTTAAACATCCTCTTGAGACATGATGATCATCATATTTCTTTGCCCTCCACTGTAATTGTGTTGTGTATATGGAAATATAATTCATAAAAGAAAGCCTATTTTTTAAGCGTGATAAATGTATATTGCAAATGCATAGCTCGTGGTAGGAAGTTAGCAGAATAATGCATAATGTTTTGATGAAATATTGCAAAAACACGGAGCACTTTGAGTTTGAATAATTCTTATTATAGATTATATGACCGGCATGTCTGTTTTATACTTCAGCTTCTAAAATCTGTGCCTTTTTTCTAGTAAACATGGTTCTTTCTGCCAGAACTAATTATAAACAGCTGAACAGCCCACTATTTCTTATAATGTTTGAAGTCTAAATTTCCTTGCTTAAGCTGCAGGAAGGGCAGAAAATAATTGAACTGATTATTTCAGGAGTTACATCTCAGATGCTTTGATTATGCCACAAACACGCTAAGAGCAAGAACAAAAGCTCAACAACAACTGTAAGGGTGTTCGTTAGGACTGATTAAGTGCAAATGTGTATTTTTAGCAAAGACTAATAGTAATTCACATCAGTTGAGAAAACACAGAAGGATCTGAAAAGATCATCTCTCTCTCTTTACCTGCTAGAAAAAAAATTTGCTATTTTGGTGCCATATGATCAAAAGGCGTTTTAGTGTAGAAACAGAAGCAATTCTATCAGACTGCTTAATAGGTTTAATAGACAAATAATAATCGCCATATTTTGAGGTAAAATCATTCAGTCTTAAAAGAAATGTCTGTGTATTTCACACACCCTAGTGTACAGGTAAGTTATACAATATATCTTAATATAGCTACTGTTGGGGTAGATTTGTTGGTTAATACTAACTATATTAACATACATCGCTTAACTTATCTGTACTGCTGAAAGCAAGCAACCCTTCCTTTGTACGTAAAAATGTATGCACTAAATCTAACTTTTATTACAGTGCTTTAATTTTAAACCCCACTTAAGTGAGCCTTATTGGTGGGGCAAAACCTCTTCTCATTGCATTAGCAAGGCACTATGAAGAACAAATTCTGGTGAGTTATCCCTATTTTACTTACATCGCAAATTATAATTATTGTCATGTTGGCTATTATTTTCATTTGCAAATTGGGGTATATCTTGTACAATTCAAAAAAGGACATAGAAGGCCTACCACATATGTAGCTGAAACCAAACAACCAAACCAAATACCATCAATAAACCATAAAAACATAAATCGAGAGCTAGTTAACTTTTTTTTTAGATGACCATAAAACATATCAATTTTCATATTTTCATCTTGAAAAAGTTTAACTTACAACATGCAAAATGAGTATCTATAATTTTGCTGCCCACAACTCGCTGCTACCTTGACCAAACCTCAAATTGTATGTTAAGTAGTTGTGTACAGTATTCCAAAGTGTGCAACTGGTTCATGATAGACTTCTTAAATTGGTCTGGGGAAAATGTATTTTCTGATGATTTCTTATGTGTTTAAGGCCAGTACATCTGAAGAAGGAACCTTTGAGGTTGTAAAGGATTATCAGACAGTAAATCTCACTCTGGATCATAGTGATGTCACGGTACATGCCATACAGGCCATGTAGATCATGTCATCATATGTAAGTCACTGTCCACACATGCTTATAAGCATAACAATCCATAAAATGTTCATGCTGTTTAGACTGTTCCATTGGTTGTTGTGAAGAAGAGCCATGTTTTCAAACTTTGCAACATTGTCACTTTCACAACCTTCACTGAGTTTTGACGGAATAAAATTTTACATTCTGCATAATGAAAAAAAAATTGACAAGAGCGATTATTCGCAAATGGAAGAAACACAAAATAACTGTCAATCTCCCTCGGTCAGGGGCTCCATGCAAGATCTGACCTTGTGGCATTTCAATGATCATGAAAACAGTGAGGAATCAGCCCAGAACTACACGGGAGAATCTTGTCAATGATCTCAAGGCAGCTGGGACCATAGTCACCAAGAAAACAATTGGTAACACACTACGCCATCAAGGCTTAAGAAAGCACATGTACAGGCCCATCTGAAGCTTGCCAATGAACATCTGAATGATTCTGAGGAAAACTAGGTGAAAGTGGTGTTGTCAGATGAGACCAAAATCAAGCTATTTGGCATCAACTCAGCTTGCCCTGTTTTGAGGAGGAGGGGTGCTCCCTATGACCCCAAGAACACAATACCCGTCAAACATGGAGGTGGAAACATTATGCTTTGGGGTATTCTTCTGCTAAGGGGACAGGACAACTTCACCGCATCAAAGGGACGATGGATGGGGCCATGTACCGTCAAACCTTGGGTGAGAACCTCCTTCCCTCAGCCAGGACATTGAAAATGGGTGGTGGATGGGTATTCCAGCATGACAATGACCCAAAACACACAGTCAAGGCAACAACGGAGTGGCTCAAGAAGAAGCACATTAAGGTCCTGGAGTGGCCTAGCCATTCTTCAGACCTTAATCCCATAGAAAATCTGTGGAGGGAGCTGAAAGTTCGAATTGCCAAATGTCAGCCTCGAAACTTTAATGACTTGGAGATGTGTGCAAACCTGGTGGCTAACTATAAGAAATGTCTGACCTCTGTGATTGCTAACAAGGGTTTTGCCACAAAGCACTAAGTCATGTTTTGCAAATACTTATTTCACTGAGTAAAATGCAAATCAATTTATAACTTATTTGAAATGTGTTATTCAGGATTTTTTGTTATTATTATGTCTCTCGCTGTAAAAATAAAATTATAGACTGATCATGTCCTTGTCAGTGGGCAAATGTACAAAATCAGCAGGGGATCAAATAATTTTTTCCTTCTCTGTATACAAACTCACTCCAAAAACACATGCATCTACATTATGGACACCCTCCCAGCTTGCCTACCTGAGGAGCAATGTTCTCTCTAATTTTTCTTAGGGGGTATGCGCAGAAAATTTCTGTTGTGCAAGAATTTTCCCAGAGCCAAAATTTTGTGTGCACAATATGCTTCTGCAAATGTTAAATGTAAATTGTTATTCTATATTTTTGGCACAGCTCACTCATGGTTAATAACACTACATTATAGTGTGATAATATAGTATTAGTTACACAACAGTATTACTTACTGTAATATTAGCCTGTCTGACAGACAAGCCTCTCTCCTAATTTCCATTTTGCTCTGTCACACAGTCCATATAAAGTGGTTAGTGGAGCTGAAAAAATTCACATTGCAAGGGGGTGGAGCTATATATTCCAACTTCCATGGTCTATTCCAACCCCTTAAGGACCAGGCTGTGTTTAACCTTTTGTAGCTTTTGGGACTGAGGCTGTTTTAACACTTTTGCGGTGCTCGTGTTTAGATGTAATTTTCTCCTCACTCATTTAGTGTACCCACACAAGTTATATGTTGTTTTTTTCAAGACAAGAAGGGCTTTGATCATATTATCTAATTTACCATGAAAAAATAATAAATTATGATGAAAAATTTCAAACAACATCTTTCAAGTAAAGTGATACGAATTTCATTATCGATTAGTT